>JAUIMM010000092.1:41745000-41890322 GCA_031769625.1 Taudactylus pleione
GCGGTCAGAGGTGGAATCCCATAGCATGACTGCGATGGTTGACTAAAGAAGAAAAAAAACAGATTACTTTTATCGGTAATTACGTTTCTTTGAGGTAGTCCGTGGCAGCCAACAAATTACCTCTCCAGTTTGCTCCTATTAGATTTGGTTTAAGCTAATTCGAAAGTCACACGAAGACAAGGGGCAATAGGAGAAGCTATGCTATATAGAGGAAGTGAGTTTTCTGATGTTTTCCTCTATCCTGGAGGAATAGATAACTAACCCAAAGTATGGTTTCCCTAGGGTACCTTCGAAGAAACTGAATTACTGGTTAGAATCATCTTTTTCTTTTTATTTCTTTTTTTTTTCTGCTTAGACTTGTTAGACATAAGTTTCTTAAAGCAATATATAATAGGTTTTTTTTTCTATTGGTTATAGACTGATGAGCAACGCAGGCCAAGTTTTCGACCTGGTTTAGAAGGTGGCAGCTCTGAAGAGGAACCAAATGATGCACAAACTGTTCCTAAAAAAGGTGCTGTGTCAGCATGTAGACAGTCTGCCGAAGGATATGGTCGGTCTTCTCCTAGAGCTTTACTTGTTGCTGGTATGGTCATATCTTTTTATTATCTTATTGCGTCTCTTTTCAGTAGAATGCTTCCCTGAAGTCTGCCATGATTTGTGTAGTTTTTATGCATAGTAATTATAGTGTCTATCTATATTTGAACATTTAAAAATATATGCTATTTTTTTCTACGTGCAACTTTTCCTATGTAGACAGGTGTAATTAGAGATTTGTGGGCCCATAGCAAAATTAGAAAAGCAAAGTTAAAATGAAAATAGAAAAAAAACATACTCTACACTTGACCCCGCCACCAGCACGGGCTCCAATTGCAGCTTTGTCATGATAACCTTTGCTAATACTTAGGTTTGATTTTATTTGAATATTAGACTTCGTTTGATTTATAATGATTTTAGCTCATTTCTTCTGAAGTCCTGATATGTATGTATTTATTTTTCAAAGGCCTATTCTAAATTCCCATTAGAGTATCGGTAAGCCTGCAAAGTGGCTGCCACATATTCTCCATTGATTGTGTATGTTATTTTTAGAAAATACTAACACATGTTAGCAGTTCCTGAACGCTCAATCTACAGACACCGAATACATTTATCTAATATTTAAAAGTACATACTAAAGGGGCACCAGTCTTAAAATTGTATGTTTCTTTAGGTTGTGTTCTGAAAAGTAGATGTGAAATATTTTATATATTTTTTTTTTCTTACATCCATCTTTTTTATTTTGTGTAGTGATATTGCTTATTTAATATTTTTAAAATTTTGAAGTCAACAGAAGTGCCCTCTTCAAGGCATAATGGTTCTTTCACTGCAGCATTTAGTAGATATTATTTATACAAAGATTAGTTAAGCAAGTCAGTCCCTGCACCAGTTGAGCTAACAATATATATTTTGTACAGTAAGTAGTGTAAACGCTGCCTAACTCCTGGCGTTAGTAGGTCTTAATAATATATCGGCATGATTATATCCAGCAGCAAGTTTAAAACATATGGTGACTGCTCCAAATCAGAAAGAGATGAAAAAGAACATGGATACACTGTGCTAAGTAATGCCTAAACAATACTAGACAGAATGGTCTTAGAAACTCAGCAATTTTACTAAAATACACAAAATGAATAAACAATAATTGGACACAGTAAAATACAATTTTTGACACAATTTAAAAAGAGTATAGAGAAGGAATCCATGGCTAGTTTCTATTTGAACTTGTGTAGAAACAGTGTAGCTAAGACAGTCCTCCTGGATAGATACAATAATACCCCTTTCAGACATACGAGCTGGGAATTTCTCCTGTGCAAATTCCCTGGCATTTGGTTGAGACCCCCTTTCACGCTACAGCTTCTACCTGGGAATTAGCAGGGATTTTCTGAGTTTTACACAGAAAGTCAGTTTTGTCATTTTAAGTGGATGCTTTGCTGGCACACATTAATGAGGTCATGCAAAGGTGGAGGCTTGGTATAAAGGTACTGGGAGGGGCACCCATAAGGCATTGCTGTATTTACTCTGTCCCCTTTCAGCACCAATTTCACCCTTCCAGCGTGAGTCTTTCTGCAGCATGTATGGCAGCTGCCCTCCTCTTGAGCTATTATGTCCCCTTCCAGCACCAAAATCAGCCTTGTAGGGCTGATTTCTACCCACTGTGTGTAGCGTCTGTCCTCCTCTTTCCGGCTGCCGCTGATGATGTCATCAACAGGCAGCTGTGTCCGGCCAATCACAAGCTTTTTAAAGCCCGGGAGTAAATTCCCGGGTAGCACCATTCAGACATAAGTAAGGTAATTTCCCGGGACTTAAGTCCTGGGAAATTCCCTGGTTGATTGGATGGTCGGCTACCTGGGAACGTGTTCCCGGGTAGGTACCTTTCACACATATGCGACATCCCAGGAGTTTGACCGAGGCAGGCCAAATTCCCGGGAATCTCTATGTCTGAAAGGGGCAAGTTCAGCATGTATCCTCACTTAGCGTGTCAGTCATAACACGCTTTTTATATTTCTAGTTACAAAATAAAGCAGTTGAGCAGCCAGTTACTACAAATGCCTCTCTGTAGTAATGGTAAAGGAAATGATGAAGGTTGTCTGTGCTGGCATCCCAGCACAGATAAGTACTAACCCATTCAGCCGCGGAAGAAAGTCTGGTGCTAGCGAAAAGCACGTTCCTTGGACTGGACAGTCTGAGGAGTCGTGATCCTTTAGGGTGTTGTCTGTTCAGAAGGCCCTCTTGGTATAGCGGCTGTAATATTAGCTACATCTCCATTGATCGTGTATCAGGTGGGACCTGTGAACAGATACTCTGTTCCACAATCTGGTCCCACCAAGATTCTATCTGTGTGGAATTTGTAAACTCTCCCTGTGTTTGCATTGGTCACCTCCCACTCTCCAAAAACACACTGATAAGTTACCTGGCTTCTGATGAAAAAAAATGAGTGTGTCCATGTGGTAGGGAAAGAGGAAAAAGAAAACTTGTTTTTCTTATGGTTTTTGATACCATTTTACTCTGTATAGGTGGTTGGGGAGTGCAATATTTTAGTCTCAGTGGACAATGGATAAAATCCTTACTTGCCTTTGGTCACACATAATATAAGCATGTTGTGTGTAAATTAACTCCGTAGGAAAAGGCAATTGGAAAAAACTCCATACTGACAGAGTGTGCAATAATGTAAAGTGCTTTGAGTCCTAATAGGATAATATAATTCTTATTACCACCAAAGTGATTCAGCCATCTTGGGCATGCTAATTACCGTTCTAAGTAATCGTTCACATCAGTCCCTGTACCATTGGAGCTTCCTTTCTAATTTCCCTAGCACTTTGATACCCATTAGCCAATTAACCTACTAATATTTTTTGGAGTTAGTGGAAATAAATAAACCCTTACAAACACAGGGAAAACCTACGAACTCCACACAGTTACATTTGTGTGAATAGAACCCAAGACCTGAGTGCTGTCACGCAATAATGCTACTAGTGTTCAACGTGCTGCCCAAAAAACTTTTTTTTTTTTTTTTTTAATCAATATGTGTGTTGGTAGATTTTTTATTTTTTTAGTTTTTTTATTTTTTGCTTCCAAAAACAGTTTGACACAAGCAGCATGACTTGAGCAGTAACATCACTTGAAATATAAACTATACATAACAAGTACTAGATATAAAAATAGATCCACACCTTAACACCAATAATCCAAAACAAACAAGAAAACACAGATAAATAAAAGTAATATACAAAATAAATAAATGAATAACAATCTAACACAAAAAAGAAAAATACAAATAAAGGGGGAAGTACGGCTAAGAAAAAAGAATGGGAATGGAAGAAAGAGGGGGGTGGGGAGAGCTGGTGGCTCATAATTAGAAGTAAGTAAATGTTACATAAGGAACAGCCTTTTAGCAGAAAAAAGTTAGACTAGAGATGACAGGAAAATAATATCAGAGCTCATTCCGCGGATCTTAAATATGTACTGGAAATTCTAACCATGGGTGCCAGGTAGAAATAAACTCCTGATATTTCTCCGGGCCCATTCGAAGATCTTCCATGGACAAATATAAGTCTATACGGGTGAACCACTCCTTAAGCGTGGGAGGGGAAGTTGATCGCCAACACATAAGGATCACAGCTTTGGCGGCGCCATTAAGAAACTTTAACAGGGGCTTTTTATAGTTTGAAATAGGACCAGGGAATACACTGAGAAGCCAGAAAAAGTCAGAGGGAGTATCCTCACCCACTATAGTCTTAGTAAGAGAAATCACCTGGCTCCAAAAGGGACTGCAGGCCCACCAAATATGCAGTGCAGAGCCTGTCTCCTTGCCACACTTACAACATTTGTCCGATAGCCCTGTATACATTTTTGCTAGCGTAAGAGGGCATCGGTACCATCGGGACAGAACTTTAAATTGTGAATCAATCACAGAGAAGCTAACCGAGCTAGCAAACCTATTTTGAAGAATTTTGTTCCAATCACTCTCCTCTAAATCAAGTTGTAGGTCTCGCTCCCAATCCTTGGCATATTTGGGAAGAGTAGGGTACAAATTTGCAATGAAAAGTGCATAACCCCGTGAGAGAAAATGCGCCGGACGCAATGGTGTCAGGCACAATCCTCAAAGGGAATCAAATATCTAGATCCCGCCGTGTGAACATCACTCCTTTTGTAGAAAGTGCTTCAATTGGAGATTACCTCCAAATCTCAGCCGGAAGAAGCCCCCATGTAGCCTGCAGAGCGGAGAAGGAGAGGACAACTCCCCCCTCGATCAGCAGACCAACTCGCTGCACTCCCTGAGGTTTCCAAATGGCAAACGCGACACCGGCAACACCCGGAGGGAAATCGGGGTTACTGAAAATGGGGGCAAGGTGGAGAGAGTAGAGGACACGCACCTTAGTTTGCGTAATCTCTTCCATCAGGCTAAGATGGGGCAAATAGTGGGATGGGAGACAACCAGAACCCTGGATCCCCAGGGTTACTGCGCAATGTGTATGGGAAGGGAATGATTCTCAAGGTGAACCCACTGTGTGACGCAGGTTGTCTGAGACCACTCCATTATCCTTCCCAACACAATAGCGTCATAGTAGACTGGGAAATGGGGCAACTGAAGGCCTCCCATATGTCTGCATCTGAAGAGAACTGCGTGTTGAAACCTAGGTCTGTTGTTTCCCCATAATACAAAGTCTCTGACAACATTATGTAGCTCCCGGAACCATAACTTGGGGATATGTATGGGCAGGGTTTGGAGGAAAAACAAAACTCTAGGGAGAACATTCATTTTTATTACACTAATTCTACTGAACCATGAGAGCCGCTTGGTACGCCAGTTCCTAAGATCTGAGCGGAGTGTAAGGAGCAACCGTTTAAAATTGAAGTCAAGTAGACGAGAAGAATCAGTATGTAGAGTAACTCCAAGGTACCTGAGACTAGTGGCATGCCATGTGAAGGGGAAGGCATGTTTGAGCCCTGCAATAGAGGGTGGGAGGGAATAGGGGGATTGGGGGGGGGGGGGGTTGCCGACACATTCACCACCATGAATTTAGAAAAGTTTACTTTAAAATTGGAATGGGAACCAAAGTGATGAAACTCTGCCATCAGGTTAGGGATCGAGATGACAGGGTTAGACAAGAACACAAACAGTGCTAATTTAGTTCGTATCACTCACCTTCAATCCTGTGACGTTAGGATTAAGTCTAATGGTACACGCGAGAGCCTCTATACATAATATAAAAATGACAGGAGAAAGGGGGCATCCCTGTCTAGTACCATTATTGATCTGAACCGGGTCTGAAAGGCTACCATTAATCTTAATCCGAGCAGAAGGGAAGCGATAAAGCGCTTGAGACTCGCAGGACCCTGACCCAGGTGTTGCAAAACCCTTTCCATGAATATCCAGCTAATTCTATCAAATGCCTTCTCTGCATCTGTTGAAAGCATCACCACAGGAACAGGGCCACCAGAAGCCAGATGAATAAGATCTATAGCTTTAATGGTGTTGTCCGTGCCTCCCTCCCGGGTACAAAACCTACTTGGTTCGAGTGTATTAAGTTAGGGAGCAGCGTCTTGATTCTATTAGCAATAAGTTTTGCAAACAATTTCAGGTCAGTATTTAGGAGGGAGATAGGGCAGTAACTTGCACACTACCCCGGGTCTTTACCTGTCTTTGGGTTAACTGTTATGTGGGCCTCCAGTGATTGAGGAGAAAACCCACACTTGTATGTAATAGCATTGAAGGCTCAGAGCATTTTAGGCAAAAGGGAATCCTTGAAAAGTTTATAATAAATTATAGCAAAGCTATCCGGACCTGGGCTTTTTCCGGATGGCGTGTCTTTAAGAGCTGTCTCAAACTCCAAAAGGGAGAAAGGAGAGTCTAACCAGGCACTGTCTTCCTCTAATTTAGGAAGGCCAGATTCTCTGAGGTATTGGGCTACAAGATCCTGAGAAGAAGCTAAGGATTCTGGAGACAATGGATCCCGTAGGTTATATAATTTGGTGTAATAAACATGGAATGTGCCGGCATTATCCTTAGTAAGATGATGCTGGATCCCTGCAGAGTCCTTGACTGTTTGAATATACAAAGTGGCTCTCTGGGCCCTCAAAGCTCTGGCAAGCAATTTTCCTGGCTAATTTCTCTATTTATACATTGATGGAACCGGTTTCTACAGAGTCGGTAATCTTTTTTTTTTTTTTTTTTTAATGTCGTCAAAGAGCAAAGCATTAAGGGCATACCTAGTCTCAGTCAAATTAGGTAGGATTTGAAGGGAAGGGGAGGACTTGTGTTGTTGCCAACACTCTAAGCTGCTGGAACAGGGCAATTTTCCTACTCGTTTTTTTCACGTTTGAGCATTGAACCCAGTTGGACAAGTTTCCCCTGTAAAACACATTTATGAGCCTCCCACACTGTGACCCCAGAGACCTCACGTGTCTCATTAAAGGAGAAGTAATCATTAATTGCCTCTACCAATTGAGACTTACATCGTGGGTCAGCTAGAATTTGTTCATTAAGATGCCACACACATTGCTTTGAATAGGGGCATGAGGTCTCAAGGGTCAGAGAAATGGGGGTGTGCTCAGACCACGTAATAAGACCTATGGTAGTGGAATTAATCAAATGTAAAAATCTCTGTGGGAGCGAAAAATAATCTAGTCTGGAGTATACACCATGGGGTCTGGAATAAAAAGTGTAGTACTTGTCCCCCGGGTGCTGGAGTCTCCAAGTGTAAACCAACTTGTGGTCATGGAGGGAGCATCTAACCTTGCGATGGGAAGTCAGCGAGAATCTAGCAGGTGTTTCTGAAACATCCACTTCCGGTTAGAGAGACCAGTTTAGATCACCCCCAAGAACCGGAATACCTATGACCAGCGAGGCACTCCGATCCAGGACGGTTGAGAGAAAAGATGGCTGATTCTGGTTGGGGACATAAAGATTAATAAATGTATACAATTGGCCAAATAATGTGCACTTAACCAAAAGTGTCCTTGCTTTCCTCTAAAGCTACTGAGGTCACATCTAGAAACGGGAGGCGCTTAGATAACAGAATGGCAACTCCTAGGGATTTGCCTTTTAGTGTTGTTAATATAAAGAGAGACTAGGTCTGCTGATGCCCCTATCCTTAGATCGCATTTTACTAAGGTGCATTTCCTGGAGAAACGCTACATCCGCCTTAGCTGTGAACAGGTCACGTAGCACTCTAGATCTTTTCTCTGGCAAATTTAGGCCCTTTGCGTTGAGCGAAACCACTTTAATGGTTGTAGCTCGTGTATCAACCGCCATCATCTATTGTGACAGTAAACAGAAATCGGGATGGAGCACACCAACTCTCCCAGGGAGGGGAGTTACATTGGGGTAATCAAAGTAAAAAAAAGGAAGAGAGAGAAAAAAAACAACACATAATAAGGAACAATAGCTTGTAAACACTACCGCCACTTGGGAGCTTGGGCACGAGAAGCACGACTGACACCAAGAGAAACTGGGCGGTAAGGGGGTCATCGGGGGTCAGTGACAAACAGCGACCCTAATAAAAAACCAGTGCATACAAAACTTTTTAAAGACATCGCAGATACAATCAAATTGGTGTCTTCTAGTACAAAAGAAAGAACACTGAAAAAACATATCTAGATTGATCGAACCAAGGGTGCCCCTTGGGGAATGCTTATTGGTAATATCTAACTGAAACATACATAAATAATGCAATAACACATTGAAAAGGATATACAATCAGAGGAGAACCAAAGGGAAGGATTTGGCTTGCCAGTTTCCATACAGGGCATCATCCAAAAAACCTAAAAAACAAGATGAGAAACAGCAAAAGGGACAAACAAAGAAAATTATTTCTCCATAGAAATATCTGGAAAGTATATTGAGTCCCCTTGTAGGAGTATGGAAGACTGCTCAGAATATATGAAGACCATAACAACTTGCTGTGGTTAGTAGGAGGTTTCGGGTTGCGACACATCAGATGCCAGTCATTGTTGGGATGAGAGAGCTCTGGCGGGAAAGAACCCAAAAGTGACTCCTGCCATTCCGGAAGGGATACCAAAGGAATGCTCAGGGTGGAACAGAAAGAGGGGAGGTCAGCTGGATCTTTGAAGGTAGACAACTTGCCGTTATGGTTAACTTGAAGGCTGAAAGGGAATCCCCATCTGTATTTAATATCGAGCCTCCGCAGTTCAGCAGTAAGAGGATGTAAAGCTCTGCGTTTTTTTGGAGTGTCGACCAAGACAAATCCTGAAAGATCTGAAACTGTTGATTGTTGATGTTTGACATCCAAACGACGAACCTTGTGTAAGATATCTTCCTTCTGGGAATAATAATGCAGCCGACAAATAACATCTCTTGGGCGGTCTGACGGGGCTCCTCTGGGACGCAAGGCGCGATGGGCTCCATCAAACTCCTACCCGAGAGTTGGTATCCCGGCCCAGGAGGTCATTGCAGACCTTGGTGAGGAAGCCGACAAGACCTTGTGGTAAGATATCTTCCGACACCCCTCTGATCCGCAGATTATTCCGCCTCTATTGTCCAAGTCATCGAGGCGATCTTGAAATTGCTGAAATACCACCGATTGTCTGAGAATGGACTCACGGAGGGCTTTATGTGCAGCCGTGGAGCCGGAGGTGAAATCTTCTAAGGAGGCAAGGCTATTGCCGAGATGAGATACGTCTCCTTGGATCAAAGCAATTCAGAGCGAACAGTTTCATGAATTCTACTTTCCAACTGCTCAAAATTTTGTTTACTTGTGCATGGACCACAGCATCTGCAGGATCTGAGATCCCACCCAGCCCCGAAGCAGCGTCTGGGCCCATGGAAGAATCTTCAGTCCGGGACGGAGAGTCAGAGGCCAGGGAAAGTTTAGGAGATGGAGGAGCAGATGACCCCCCCCCCCCCTGTTTGAGCAGAGCCCTGGGGTCTAAGATACGGTCGCAAATCTGAAGTAGGTATAAGGCAGGCAGAATCTTTCTTCTGGGGTCTCTTTTGTTCCATCTGAGAGCTTCTACTACCTCTCACCAAGGGGCAGGTAGCAAAGAACAATGGGAGGGTAAAAAGGAAAAGAGAAAACGTCACCGATGGTTCCAAAAGTGTGCGTAGAGTATATTGCAATCAGGGTCGCCGTTGGCCCATCCCCCCCCCCTAGAATATGGCTAGGCCGACATCAGCATATGAAAGAGACCATCCCAAAGTTGTGAATGAGAAACGGGGGTGTACGCACTCCAATCCCTGTCTCGTAAAATAATGACCGGAAATAATGGTAAACAAGGAAAAGTCAATGATTTCCGTAGTATCAAAAAACACCACCAGGTGTCACCGGTGCACAGGAGTTGACATTCAGAGAAAAAAACTGGTTTCAGTATAATAGATTAGTAAAGCCAGGGTCAGTCTAGTGAAAGAATAATGGTGAAACCCCCTGTAAAATAAGCAGCACCTTGAAATCTGGAGTAGATGTATGTAACAATATGTTAGGTAGACCTGGAGGATAAGCAGGGCATCTGGGAAGCAGGCATACAGGGAGAGTTATGTAATGGCAGGGATCAGCCTCCCACAGGACTCACCAGGAGCAGGGTTATCAGTCCAGAATCCAGGCCACCACTGTCACTTCACAGCGCACACAGCGACCAGCTGGCACAAGAGACCCTGAGGCAGTTGGTAGCTCAGTGTCTCCAGGGGGTCATCCGAAGTCCAGAGAGCCACAAGCAGGAGGTAGTCCCGCGGGAGATTACGCCGCTGGCAGCCCAACACTTCCGGCTTGTGGGCAGCGGGGGAGCACTCTGGAGGTCCAGGCGCCTGGTAGCAGCAATTCGAGGAGGAAGCCCGGCGAGCGGCACACCGCCGGAGTCCAGGAGGGAGAGCAGCAGCAGCCGGACAACGCGGGAGTCACACCGCTAGTCCCAGTGCACTAATCGAGGCCCCAGCTCCCACGTGCACAGGCCACAACCCGCAGAGACAGACTGAAACATCTACCCATTCTGCGGACCTGGGCACAAGGTAGGTGTATGGCAGCGGGGTAGAGGTAGCCAGAAAGGGTGATCTGGTAAACACTTTGAAAGTGGTCCAGGGTGGGTTATCAGGGATGTCTGGCAGGAGCTCTGGAAAAAGCGCGTCCAGCTCCTATGCCAGTCGGCCACACCCAAAAAACAATATTATAAAGAACATGCTAGTGCTCCATTTACCATAATTATTACATAATGAAACACATATGCAAAGACTCTAATGGTGGGTACACACTGGGTGATATTACTGAGCGACTGCATGATTACGACATCATAATCGTGCAATCGCTCAGTAATCGTGCACAAATCGTGCACTTTTATGTCGGAAACGACCAGCGATGTGCACTCCCGCTGGTCGTTTCCGACATTGTCCATCGCCTAAACATGCAGCACAATCTGACAACCTCGTCAGGTTGCTGCATGTTGGGGAATGGGGGAGAGAGCCCGGCGCTGAACGGTATAGTTAATGATATCGTTCAGCGGCTGTGCTCAATGTCATGAACGACATTGAGCACAGCCTGCCGGGGACACACTACACGATATCGCTCATGGAGCATATCGTGTAGTGTGTACGCACCTTTAACCTACTAGTAATAGAAAATTGATATAACCAAAATAATGAGCGTAAAAAATACAACTTTATAAATGTAATAATCCCTCAAATAAAAAATGTAAAACAAAACTTCTCATTGAATTCTTTAATAAGTATTATATGTATTAAATGTGCATTTCCCAATAAGTCTAATGGTTGTGAAGAGTAGCAAGGCAGTAAGTGTTTTATTTGTTTTGTTTGCTTTTTGCATGTTTGAATGGAATGCACACAATGGGTAGGGATTATATGGTAGTGCAAAAAGAGAATTTGAAAAGTAGTCAACCTACTGCGTCTAATGAAGGCACACCTGAGCTAATTGAAGGCAGGATGGTGGAGATCTGGGCATTGAAACTCCATGCCTTGTCTCTGGATGATTGAATGCTTTCTATAGGCATGATACTGTTGTCTGGTGATAAACAGACAGTAATCTACTACCGATGCGTAAAGGTTTGAGAGAGGGGATGCCCTGTTTAAAACCAGCGTGCCCTAGGTCCAGTTATCCAGTACTTTTTGTGCCCTCCACTCCAGTCTCTTCTAATATTTCTGTAGTGCAGGGTAATATCTTATCTGGTGATCATATTTTAGCAACAGACAATCCTTATGAGGTCCTACAATTTAAAAGAAGGAATTCTACTATTTCAAATGAGGGTGTTCCTGATTTTAATGAAGCCAGGATGAAGGAGGTCCAGGCCATACCTTGACCTCAATGATTTATGTAATGTAGAGGGTTATTGTCTGGTGATCACACCATTTACCAGACAATAACTAACTTCTAAGGGGGCTCATGGTTTCAAAGAGAGGACTCAAGTGAAATTGTCGCCCTCCTACAGTAATTGGCTTTGCTCTGTATTGGGTTGTCAAGCTACGTATGCTCTGCATTTCACAGATAGCATCCTTCAAAAGGCGACTGATTAATACTTTGTAGTATCTGAATATTTAATCTTTAAAGGTATACATAGTTTCTGCAGGTATTGTAAATTGACATACTGTAAGAACACAGAAAATGTATCTGAAAAACTAGGTAGGAAGCAGATGGGGGAAGAGGGTTGGGTATCGCTATGTATTTTGATGAGCAAATGATTGTGAGTCACAGGTAGTGGAAAGCATGTAAGCACTCAATGAGACCACCAAATGAAAGGCGAGCACAGAGTCCGACATTGTAGGGTACTAGGGAAAAAAGAGACATGTACAGATGTGTCCTAATAAACCTAGCCTCACTACGCCATACGGCATTAAAGATTATAATACAAACTTCAAAAATAATACAGTATAATCCATTTTAAAGACAGGGTTGATACGTGCCTAGCACCAGCCAACATGCTGCTGTGAACTATGTCCAGTTTGTAGTTTTTTTGTCTATTACAATTACAGTGGGGAATTTTCACTTGGTTGCTCAATGTCACTAATTGCCAAAAACGTAGTGCATGCTATACAGGCTATTGTGTCATAAACATTTAAAAACCTGCTGCTGTAAATCACTTACCCATACTGCCTTGAACAAATGCAATAGCCATGATCTAAACTACTACTCATGCATAATAACTTCTAACTGCTTATAGCAGGCCTGACCAACGTGTCGCTCTCCAGCTGTGAAACTACACATCTCAGCATGTCCTGACAGTTTTGGCATTCTCTATACAGAGGTTCCCAAATGCAGTCCTCAGGGCACCCCAACAGTTCATATTTTAGAGAGATCCATGGTTGAATCAAATTTACTTGGGTACTAATTAAGTCAACTGTGGTCAAGCATGGAAATCTCTAAAACCTGAACTGTTGGGGAGCCTTGAGGACAAAGTTTGGCAAACTCTGCTCTAATAGCAAGACATGCAGGGACTTTCAACAGCTGGAGAGCCACAGGTTGTCCAGGCCTGGCTTAGAGGATCCGACTGAAAATGAATAATGTTGGTTGCTTGTGATTTATATCTCAAATTAGAACTGGATCTCTGTTATATGATGATTCTCGCTAGTCATGCTCTGTGTTGCTATGCTAGCACAGTACACTCCGGATTTGAAGCTATACACCCACCTTGATTTTCTGAAAATTTATTTTTTTTTTTTTCTAGGAGTTGATTTTGGAGATGGCAGCAGTGGAAGTGATGATGGAATTAACTATTTACAGACCTCAAATACACAGAGAGCTGCTTCATGGAAAAACAACATGGATCCCAGAAACGTGGCTGGGCAGGAGAATGTGGATTTTCAGACACAGGTATTTAACAATACGGTATGCTTTTAAGGTTTATATTGTTTCAGGGTTTAAAATAAAATATATATTCTTTCCAGGCAACAGAAGACTGGATAGACCCTGTTGGCAATGGTGAAATATCAAAGGAACCCAAAGAAAATAATTCCAGCTTAGAAAGTACAGCTATCAGCCATGATCTTCAGCAAGTAAGTGATTTGCGGAATTTGTGACCATGTTCTCCATAGTTAGCTGTTGACATACAGTGTAATGTATTTTTGTTTTAAAGGAATATCTGTCTATCTCAGCACTCAAATGACTCCCCTTTAAATTTATTTTGTAATAAAGGGCTCAGCAGCAAGGAAGTTTCAAAGATACTACGCTACTTTACCAAAATCCTATTATAAAGAACATGAGGCCATCAAGTTACGACCTAGATAGTTACCGATGAATCCCTTTCTTCGAATCCATAGGGGATACTGGAGTATACAGCCATGGCCAAAAGGTTTGAGATGACTATTGGTTTTCACAAAGTCTGCTGCTTCAGTTTTTATGATGGAAATTTTGCATATACTCCAGAATGTCATGAAGAGTGATCAGATGAATTGCAATTAATTGCGAAGTCCCTCTGTGCCATGACAATGAACTTAATCCCAAAGACATTTCCACTGCATTTAAGCCCTGCCACAAAAGGACCAGCTGACAAGTCAGTGATTCTCTCATTAACACAGAGTGATCTCCAGCCTTGTCCTCGTCAACACTCTCACCTGTCATGCTGATTGAGTTACAATAACAGACTGGAAGCTTTAAAAGGAGGGTGGAGCTTGAAATCATTGTTCTTCCTCTGTTAACAATGCTTACCTGCAAGGAAATATGTGCAGTCATCATTGCTTTGCACAAAAAAGGGCTTCACAGGCAAGGATATTGCTGCTAGTAAGACTGCACTTAATTCAATCATTTATCAGATCATCAAGAACTTTAAGGAGAGAGTTTCAATAGTTGTGAAGAAGGCTTCAGGGCGCCCAAGAACATCCAGCAAACGCCGTCTCCTAAAGTTGCTTCAGCTGTGGGATTGGGGTACCACCAGTGCAGAGCTTGCTCAGGAATGACAGCAGGCATCTTCACGCACAGTGAGACGAGGACGTTTGGAGGATGGCCTGGTGTCAAGAAGTGTAGCAAAGAAGCCGCCACTTTCCATGAAAAACATCAGGGACAGACTGATAATCTGCAAAAGGTACAGGGATTAGACTGCTGAGGACTGGGGTAAAGTTATTTTCTTTGATGAATCCCCTTTCAGATTGTTCAGGGCATCTGGAAAAACTCTTGTCCCCGTAGAAGGAAAGGTGAGCGCTTCCATTGGTTCTGTGTCATTCCAACAGTAAAGCATCCTAAGAACATTCATGTGTGTGGTTGCTTCCCAGCCAAGGCAGTGGGCTCACTCACAATTTTACCTAAGCACGCAGCCATGAATAAAGAATGGCACCAAAACATCCTCCAAGAGCAACTTCTCCCAACCATCCAAGAACAGTTTGACGAACAATGCCCTTTCCAGCATGATGGAGCACCTTGCCATAAGGCAAAAGTGATAACCAAGTGGCTCGGGGAACAAAACATTGACATTTTGAAAACTCCCTAGACTTTAATCCCATTGAGAACTTGTGGTCAATCCTCCAGAGGTGGGTAGACAAACAAAAACCCACAAATTCTGACAAACTCCAAGCATTGATTAGGCAAGAATAGGCAACCATCAGTCAGTATGTGGCCCAGAAGTTGATTGACAGCATGCCAGGGCGAATTGCAAAGGTCTTCAAAAAGAAGGGTCAACACTGCAAATATTCACTCTGCATAAACTTAATGTAATTGTTAATAAAAGCCGTTGACACTTTGGAATACTGAAGTAAAATTACAAGCATTTCATTAGTAACATCTGACTTATGTCTAAAAACGCTAAAGCAGCAAACTTTGTGAAAACCAATAATTGTGTCATTCTCAAAACGTTTGGCCATTGCTGTATACAATGGGGTATAGACAGGTAATGAATGGAGCCTGGCACTTTAAATTCCTTCAGAATTGTAGCTGGCTTCTTCCCCCTCTGTTCCCCACCTGAACACATCGACATGAAACAGACACGCTGCAGATAACTAGTTACAACTGAGAAACCATCAAAGAAGCACTGCAACAAGGAACAGCGACGGGAGGGCGTCCAGTGTCCCCTCATGATTTGGAGAAAGGGATTAAGTACCAAAATCCTATTTTCTCCTTCATCCACTAGGGGACAGTGGAGTATACACAATAGGGACGTCCCAAAGTTGACCTCCTGGGTGGGTAGGTGCTGAGAAGCTTGTAGAACGTCACAACCAAGACTAAAAACGGGGTTGTCAAAACTAATGTTAAAACAGAACAAAAGCATGAACTGTGCACCGAACAGCCACACGGCAAGCCAACAAGCAGAAGCACGTTTCCAGACTGCCTCTGAAAACCCCACTGAAAAGACAGAGTTTCAGCAATATAAGAACAGGATGCAAGAAAACAAAAACATAACCACAGCCAGAAAAGATGAACCATCGAGGAAGGCCACCCCGATACAAGGAGGCCGGCTTCGAGCTAAGCATATCCCGTTTGCTAACAAAAGTAGAGAGTGAAAGACCTGACCGCAAGCTCTGACCTTACAGAGTGAAGGCGAGAGCCCACAGCGGAACTGTCGACCAGGACCGTCTAGAAATCCATCCATCTAAGCTAGGATTCCAGGCCCATTGAATGAAGAAATCAGAGGATGAATAGGAAATATCACCAGTTGAAATTTCCCCACGTAGGAGGAGGAACTAGAGGTAGCTAAAGGTAATAGAGCTCAAGAACTTCCTGCCAAAGTCCAGTAGATAGGAAGAAAACGGCAAGCTGGAATGACGACCCACGTTGCGACAAACAGATGACGGGACCTTCAAGGATGAAAAATTGCCATTTTCAGCGTTTTTTATTTTTTTATTTTTCACCCCCCCCAACCCACTGCTGGATATCATCTGCTACAAGCGCTGTCTGTGCGTGCAACATAGGGTTCACTTCCGCCCGGTACCCTCCAGAGTTCATGTGATCCTCTCTTCCGCCCACAACCTGGACACAGAGAGCAATACAGAACTGTCAATGTCCTATTCGGCTATTGATGTTAAGCCATAAGATTAACACAAAACAAAACACACAGACAATATTGACATATTATAAGACAATCGGAATATAAAGGATAATATATATTATAGTAATTAGAATGCCACTACAAACAGCACCGTAAAATTAATATATTGGAAAGGTGAAGCATGTAATATAGATCTAGCCTTTCAAAAAGGGTAAAAGTTCAAAGTCAATGCTGAGACCTTTAGGTTGTAATGTATCCAACTCAAAGATCATTTTAGTTTCTTCTTTGGATAGGCAGGTATTTAAATCACCCCCTCTCCACGGTACCTTAATTTGTCTCAGACCTGTGAATGAGAGTTTTGAAGGATCCCCATTATGTGCTTCCATAAAGTGTTTTGGAACACTATGATTCTCCTTTTTATTCTTTATATTATTCAGATGTTCGTTGATTCGTGTTGTTAGTTTGCAGATAGTTTTGCCTACATACTGATACCCGCAAGGGCAATATAGCAAGTACCGTATATACTCGAGTATAAGCCGAGTTTTTCAGCACAAAAAATGTGCTGAAAAAGTCCCCCTCGGCTTATACTCGAGTCAAGTGTAGCGCTGACCGGGCGGAGTTCGGTCAGCGCTACACACTGCCAAACACATAGCTGCCGGCAGCTATGTGTTTGCTGTAATCAGCAGCCGCTGAGAGTCTGTCAGACTCTCAGCGGCTGCTGCTGCTCCCACTGCGGGAGCCATCTTCCGGCTCCCGCAGTGGGTGATGGGAGACATGTCGCCATGACGACGTCTCTCCCATGCAAAGCGGCCGGAGGAGCGGACAGCGGCGGGACCATGAGCGGACAGCGGCGGGACCAGGAACGGGAGTTTCAGGTAAGTGGTTTTTTTTTTTTTTATTGTTATCACGTCTCTCTCTACTAGGGGGGGGGGACTACAGGGGGCACTACCAGGGGGCGATGACTGCAGGGGGCACTACCAGGGGGCGATGACTACAGGGGGCACTACCAGGGGGCGATGACTACAGGGGGCACTACCAGGGGGCATTATCAGGGGGTGATTACTACAGGGGGCACTAAAAGGGGGGAATACCACTGGGGGAACTACCAGGGGGGGATTACTACAGGGGGCACTACCAGGGGGAGATTACTACAGGGGAGGATTACTACAGGGGGCACTAAAAGGGGGGATTACTACAGGGGGCACTAAAAGGCGGGATTACTACTGGGGGTACTACCAGGGGGGGATTACTACTGGAGGCACTGAAAGGGGGGATTACCAGGGGGGGGATTACTACTGGGGGCACAACCAGGGGGAATTACTACTGGGGGCACTACCAGCTGTTGCAATTTCCCACACTAGGCTTATACTCGAGTCAGTAAGTTTTCCCAGTTTTTTTGGGTAAAAGTAGGTACCTCGGCTTATATTCGGGTCGACTTATACTCGAGTATATACGGTATATGATTCCCTTTGAATGGCATGTCATTTTTTCTTGGATGTAAAATCTCTTGCCTGTTGAATAGGATTCAATAAAAGTGATGGGTTTTGTAGAGCAGTTTTTTGTTTTTCTACATGCAATGCATGTTCCACAGCTGTAGAAACCTGCTGTTTCGTCTTTAGCCACGTTGCATTTTTTTCTTTTTTACTTTTTAGGTGACTTCTAATTAGGTTATTACCTATTGTGGGTGCCTTTTTTTATAGATGATTCTTGGTTTTTCAGGGAGAATAGAAGCCAATTCATCATCTGCTTTCAAGATGTGCCAATGTTTCTCCAACAGTTTACTTTGTCCAAAATATTCAGTAAGAAATGTGATATCTTTATCCCATGCACCTGACTTTTTTCCTTATATTGCAAGAGGGTTTCCCTCTGTAGTTCGTGTACTTCATTTCTGTCTTCCTTTAATTGATTCTCATTATAATTTTTGGCCTTGAACTGAGTTAGAAGAAGATTGGATTGTTCTTCCCAGTCTTCTTGTTTTGAGTAGTTGCTTTTTATTCTTTTCAGTTGTCCCTTTGGAATATTCGTCAACCATTGTCGATGGTGGTTACTCCTTGCATCTAGATATCCGTTGCAATCCACCTTTTTTCTGAAGGTCTTCGTTTCTATCTTGTTCTCTATGAAGATGGTGAGATCCAAAAAATTAATTTCAGTGCTGTTGATTTCACTTGTAAATTCCAAATTATCTTCGTTCTTATTAATATGTTGTATGAATTCCTCCAGTAGTTCTTGTTTTCCATCCCATATAATCAGGACATCGTCGATGTAACGTCCCATAAAATAAGGTTCACACATTTGAAAAGACCATTGAAGAAAAAGAATTGATAGATGAGACAGAAGAATTCTTGGATGCTTTTTTAGAATTGGCTCAGAACAGCGAGACAATAAGGAGTACGGGAGCTATACCGAAGATTCCACTCAATCCCCAAACAAACAGAAAAAGAGATCGAAGAAAAAGAAGCTCCACAACATCAAGCGTGGAAAGCGAGGTGGGCAACAAGTCCGGACAAGGGAGAAAAGGAAAGAAAGATGGGAGAACGAACAAAAAAATGTTGCGCAGGGGGTATTCAACCTAAGCTGCCACATACTCACTCCATCTGAGAGAAAGCTCCTAAGTATGGGGCTAAAATTTGCCCCAATGAATCAAATTAACAAGTTTAACAGTTATATAGATCTACATAAGTTTATGCGAAAAATAACTTTGAAGAAATTCTTTGTAAAGAAAGAACATCAACATATAGATAATATGGTAACTACCAAATTTAAACATACAGACCTAAAAGAGAAATCGGTATTTTATCTGCAACGTCTAAAAGGGTATCTGGTAGCTACTTTTCAAAAATCGGTGGAAAGCGACATCCGTAAGATACCGGAAATTAATAATAACAATAGGAAAATGAGATTGAATTTAACACGGCCAGAGAGAAAAGCCTTAGAAAATCTGAGTAAGAATGAGAAAATAGTAGTGAAACCAGCCGATAAGGGAGGTGGAATTGTCATCTTGGACAAAGAAAAGTATATACTGGAAGCAGAAAATCAACTTAAGGATGAAGAGACCTATCAAATCTTGAAAAAAAACCCTACAGAGGTCTTCAAAAAGGAATTTAAATTCGATTTTGAAGAAAGGAAAGGAAAATAACATCCTGACAAAAAAGTAGTACGAATATCTCTATCCGGATTGTCCTAAGATACCTGTTTTCTACCAACTCCCCAAGGTGCATAAGAATTCTATGAATCCA
Source organism: Taudactylus pleione (assembly GCA_031769625.1). NCBI lineage: Eukaryota > Metazoa > Chordata > Amphibia > Anura > Myobatrachidae > Taudactylus > Taudactylus pleione. The sequence goes on from JAUIMM010000092.1 coordinate 41,764,641, forward strand.
CCGGGGAGGCCAATAGTGGCAGGGATAGATTCCCTGTCATAAAACCTTTCTAGCTACATCGATTTATTCCTGCAACCCTTAGTAACATCTCAACGTGGACACCTGAAGGACACCATGCAAGTCTTGAGTATTCTACAGAAAATAACTTGGAAAGACACATATACCCTGGCAACGTGTGACATTAAGTAACTGTATAAGTGTATAGAACACTAGAAAGGCTGTAGAAATGTTAGGAGAATTTTAGAAGACGACTCCGGCTTTGAACAACAACAAATTGAATACATTTTGGTAAGGAATTAACTTCATACTCAACCACAACTATTTTTGGTTTGAAGATCGATTTTACATTCAGAAGAAAGGGACAGCAATGGGAACATCATTTGCACCATCGTATGTGAATCTATTCCTGTCACAATGGGAAAAAGAAACCATTTGGACAAATAACTACTGTGCGAACCTTATTTTATGGGCCCGTTACATCGACGATGTCCTGATTATATGGGATGAAAAACAATAACTACTGGAGGAATTCATAGAACATATTAATAACAATGAAGATAATTTGGAATTTACAAGTGAAATCAACAGCACTGAAATTAATTTTTTGGATCTCACCATCTTCATAGAGAACAACAAGATAGAAACGAAGACCTTCAGAAAAAAGGTGGATTGCAATGGATATCTAGATGCAAGGAGTAACCACCATCGACAATGGTTGACGAATATTCCAAAGGGACAACTGAAAAGAATAAAACGCAACTGCTCAAAAAAAGAAGACTGGGAAGAACAATCCAATCTTCTTCTAACTCGGTTCAAGGCCAAAAATTATAATGAGAATCAATTAAAGGAAGACAGAAATGAAGTACACGAACTACAGAGGGAAACCCTCTTGCAATATAAGGAAAAAAGTCAGGTGCATGGGATAAAGATATCACATTTATTACGGAATAGTCTGGACAAAGTAAACTGTTGGAGAAACATTGGCACATCTTGAAAGCAGATGATGAATTGGCTTCTATTCTCCCTGAAAAACCAAGATTCATCTATAAAAAGGCACCCACAATAGGTAATAACCTAATTAGAAGTCACCTAAAAAGTAAAAAAGAAAAAAATGCAACGTGGCTAAAAGACGAAACAGCAGGTTTCTACAGCTGTGGAACATGCATAGCATGGAGAAAAACAAAAAACTGCTCTACAAAACCCATCACTTTTATTGAATCCTATTCAACAGGCAAGAGATTTTACATCTGAGAAAAAATGACATGCCATTCAAAGGGAATCATATACTTGCTATATTGCCCTTGCGGGTATCAGTATGTAGGCAAAACTATCTGCAAACTAACAACACGAATCAACGAACATCTGAATAATATAAAGAATAAAAAGGAGAATCATAGTGTTCCAAAACACTTTATGGAAGCACATAATGGGGATCCTTCAAAACTCTCATTCACAGGTCTGAGACAAATTAAGGTACCGTGGAGAGTGGGGTGATTTAAATACCTGCCTATCCAAAGAAGAAACTAAAATGATCTTTGAGTTGGATACATTACAACCTAAAGGTCTCAACATTGACTTTGAACTTTTACCTTTTTTAAAGGCTAGATCTATATTATATGCTTCACCTTTCCAATATATTAATTTTACGGTGCTGTTTGTAGTGGCATTCTAATTGCCATAATATATATTATCCTTTATATTCCGATTGTCCTATAATATGTCAATATTGTCTGTGTGTTTTGTTTTGTGTTAATCTTATGGCTTAACATCAATAGCCGAATAGGACATTGACAGTTCTGTATTGCTCTCTGTGTCCAGGTTGTGGGCGGAAGAGAGGATCACATGAACTCTGGAGGGTACCGGGCGGAAGTGACCCCTATGTTACACGCACAGACAGCGCTTGTAGCAGATGATATCCGGCAGTGGAACCTTAAAGAAAAACGGAAGTAACGCTTGTGAACTGGCATCGTTCGCAAACCGGAAGTGACACTCCGCCACCGGGCGGACGTGACTTATATTGAAGGACACGGGCGGAAGTGACATCACCCGAAGCTACCGCACGGCCAACCGGCGGAAGTGAGGGGGAGGACCCACAGTCAGTGGGTACTTAAGGAGGAACAGAGGGACGTTCTCACCATCCTGACGAAGCCCGAGGTGCGCGCGAAAGAAACTCGTAGATCAAGTGAGGTAAGGGACATCTAGAGACGTGGTTCACACGTTCTCCACCTTTACAAGTTTGCTGGCAAACGACCTCTACCTCTACAGACACCCCTGACATACAAGGCATTGGGCTGTTTATCCCCTGATTATGGTACCGCTTTTATTGACCTTCTTTTACAATAAGACATTGGAGCAATACACCCCGGAGGGTGTTGCACACTATCTGAGAGACCAAGAACTTAGCGCTATAAGTGCACTTCCTCATTACCAACCCACTGAGGGCTGCAACTCATAATTTTTGTTTTATGTGGTTTGTCTTTATATGTTGTCTACTAGTAGTAGCTGTTTTATATATTTACTTATAATTTTGAATGCCCTTTTATCTAATTGTGTAATAAATTTCATATACAATCAGACGTACTGTATATTATTTGATACAAGGTAGAGCCCTCCCTGTCAAATAGTAACAAACATTTAGCCTGTTTCTTGGTGGCCCTGAACCACTAACCCAGTGGTTAACAGAGGAACGCGCAGATTACGCCACCGAGGAATACAAAACCGCAATCCGGCGGAGGTAAACCAAAATAAAAAAACTCTTCCAATTTCATCGAATTAGACAAAAAGGGAACAACCGCAGCCACCTAGAATCAACACCCTGTGCTCACTTCCCAGAGAAGAGAGTAGAACTGCCCTGTCACATAGGCGCATTGTTTAAACTCCCTAGCACAGTATTGCAGAAAAACTAAGGATTGATTGACAGAGATGGCTTGTCCCCCCAGGTGGCGAATGACCGCCCTGAAAGAATATAAGGCTAAGCAAGGATACTGAACTTGCTACCATGGCCGACCCAACAATCATGTGCCACATGCAACTTAGCAGAAGGCCCTGCATTGGAATGCTGGCAGAATGATTCAAACCACACCTCATACTGCTGACTGTAAAATTCCATAAAGGACCATGGATGCATATGTACCATAGAGAAGACCTATCTTCTAAGATATGAGAGTCTAATAATATGGTTAATTATGCTCTATCCTAAAATGGATACAACACCATAAGGAGATATATAAAAATTTCAAATTGTTAGCTAGTCTGACCAGGTCTATCTGACCTAGGGGAATAGAACTCGAGGAGTAACCAGATACCAAGCTTTAAACGTGCACTGAAAACCCACCTGTTCATCAAAGCATACCCTTGCACCACATAACAGTCACCAAGTCTCTGTCCCTCTTGCCTTAGCCATCTCTACCTTGCCTACTTTCAGCACTCAGGTCTCCCTCTACACACTCATGCCTCATGTCATCTGTCCGTCTCCCCTCTCCCCTAGATTTTAAGCTCCTAGGAGCAGGGTCCTCCTCCCCACTGTCTCACAGCCTTCTTCTCTAGCACTTCTATAACAGCCTGTATTGTGTATGGAGAATTGTGTTGCTAATTGTTACTTGTGCTCTGTTTATAAGTTGGTTACTGTATTGTAATGTAATGTTCTGTGTACCCTTTACTGTATGTACGGCGCTGCGGACCTTTTGTGGCGCCCTATAAATAAAATGTAGTAATAATAATTATTATTATTACTACAACATTGGTTCTGGTCGCCAGGACAGGGCAAACAGTGAAGTATAAGGAGATGTCGAATGTAGGAACTGATGAGAAAAGAGGTAACTTATAGGGACCTAAGTCCGCTTTACAGTTGTCTAGGAGCTATGTTGTGTGCGATGTCATATTGTAAGCTTGTTACCCTTGTGAAGGGATCTGTGTCAAGCATACCTGTCTAGGAATGTCAAGCAAGCTCCTTACCTGCGAACGACCAGGAGTCTTCTGGACCCTTTTTTCTTTTTGAATCTACTGCCCTTTCGTCAACGTCGCAGGCATCAGCACCTGCAGGTAGAGTACCAAAGAATGCAATAACTGGTGTGAGAGACTACCCTGTATCTCTTGATCCTGGAGACTGGAACTACTTCTGTAAAGTTGCGCCCTGTGTGAAATAATTAGCAAAGCTGTTAGTAGAGACAAATGTGGTCCCACGTAGGGCCCACAGTTCGTAACTCGCAGAGTCCAAAGAGGCAAAAAACTCTCAGGCTAAAAGGGGAGATTTACTGCGCCGGTGCCCTCCACATGCCTGGCTCGCTGGCGACAGGTTATAATAGATGATAGTGGGGGTGGCGGCACTCAAAGCAGCTTTTAAAGATACACTTCAGTCTCTTATGTCATCAACGTTTCATGAATTTTACTTCATTTCGTCAGTATATTACAAATATATATATTTTATAGTATACTGCAACGTGGTCTCCTGACTCATCTAGGTATTAAGAGGTAGAGAGTTCAATCATGAGGATACCTCTCTCATCAGTAGGGAGTGATGATGCTAAGCAGAGCTATCCTACCACAACATATTTTTGCTCAGGTAAACCTGAACAACTACTGCAGTATTGCTTAACCTGGTTGTCATATAATACTGTGCACTAACATGAGTTTCCTGCTGCCGTTCTAGAAGGAGAGCGTAACGGATATTAAATGGATAATAACAAATATTATACTCTGAACCAAAAGTCGAGAATCGATCTGAGGCGGTATTTCTACTTTACAACCTATTGGTATAGTAGGGCACAGGGAGAATATACAAACTCCACTCAGTTAGGGCCAAGGTGGGAACGAACCCACCCCTCGGTGCTGTGAGGTAGAAATGCTAACTTTTACATCTACTGTTCTATCATGCATATCTGTGAACCTGGCCCTAGGCTATAATGGTAATTATAATTCCGTGGAGTGGACAGAGCAAGTGCTTCCATCTTCCTGACCTAAAAATCTTTGATATATGAACCCCATATAGGGGGTGTAGCAGAACATGTTTTAGAGGAATTTTTTTTTTTTAACCGCAGTAGCACAGACCGGTCTCCCTGATCCCGTCCATGCTTCTGTGTCAATGACACGGATGCATGTAGCACAGATCTCCCTGATCCGTGCAATGCATTTGTCATCTTGTGCACGATCGAATGAATATGCAAATCATTAGAGCGTGCATGATAGATTGGGTGAACTTTTGTGCAGCTTTTGCTGCACATCGTTCACGTCAGCTGCCGGGGAAAGAGCAAGGGAGATTGCAAACATTGGATTGTTTTCAAATCGTACAGTGTGTGGGGGCCTTGACAGTTGCTGGAACCTTTTGAGGCTGGAAAGATGTAGAAAAGACAACAATATAAAGTTAAGCTGGGTACACACTAGACTAGTGGTTCTCAAACACTGTCCTCAGGATCCCACACAGATCACATTTTGCTGGTCACCTAGCAGGTGCACAGGTGTATTAATTACTCACTGACACACATTAAAAAAATCCACAGATGGAGCTGATTATGCCAACTGTGATTCTGTGAGGAGACCTGGAAAACATGCACTGCTTGGGGTCCTGAGGACCGAGTTTGAGAACCTGTGCACTTAACGATATATTGCGCAATCATACGAACTGAGTCCAAACTGCATGACCATTCATATGTATTGCAGAGTTTCTTTAACTCCACCATTACAATCCAGGTTTTAAGGATATCCATGCTTGAGCACAGGTGACTTAATTAGAACCTCAGTCAATTTGATTTAACCATCTGGGTTCAAACATGGATAGCTTTAAAACCTGGACTGTAATGCGGCGTTTGGGCCTTTTGGTATAGTGTGTACATCCAATCTACCGATTATACACGACAGTCAACGTATCGTCCCATCTCATGTGCTGTATGTCACATGGGACGATATACGATGTGGTGCACCATCATGTGTGTATGCACGACCGCACAGTGTACAGGAGCAACGATTAATTAGATACAATCACAGATAAAATATCGTGCCATAGTTCAGAAGACTGCATAGCGTGTGCGCTCAAAATCGTGTGTTCTAAGATCGTATGTTTGTAAGTGAAATTGATATGACCATCACATCATTTGTTACATCATTCAGGTGTGTACCCAGCTTTACAGAATGTTTCTTCATTGTTTGATGTGGATTGATAGCTACGGCTTTATGTATATTTGCGTTTCTGTGAGAGAGCCTTTTAGTACTGTATAATGATTATAAAATAAGTTGGCCAATCTCTTACCATTCCATAGCCAAGTGGATTACAGTTAAAATTTGCCAGGTGTACGTTACAGAAGAGTCCTGTTTTCTTATCGCCTACTTGTTCATTTTACTTGTTTGGTGGGGGCTTCATTGGTGGCCCGTCGTGGAGCTTCGGTGTTATGCAGAACAGCAACATGAACCTCAGACCTACGGAAAGTTTTCTAGATCCAGAGTTCTGTACATAGCTATTTCTGAGCATCAGTGTCTTCTAAATAGGATGGAAGACAAAATAGGATTTTCGGTACTCACATTTACTCTTTCTCTGCATCCATCTGGGGACACTGCATTCCCACCATTTATTCTTTTCTTCTTTTTTTTGACACTTCTTATATTTGGGTGTAGGTTCTTTTCTTCTCTGGGCTTTATTATTTTCAAAATGACAGTTGCTGAAACCTCTCCAGCTGCAGGGTGGCTCCCTCTACACCCTAAAGTAGCAGTGTTCCCCAGATGGGTTCATAAAAACAGATTTTAACAGTGCATCTAGCATGACAGTATTTTAATTGTGCTCCCGAACATTGTTTCCTATAGGTCAATCAATCATCTCCACCTTACTGCTTTTTGGTGTGGGTGAGGGTTTCCATGGGTTGTGCACATTGGGAGGATTGTTCCATAGTGATTGTTTCAGGAGGCCTTTAACTGCAGTGGCCTGTGTGACTGCTGAGATTTCTGGTGCAGAGCCCTTCATGGGGCTGGAGTCTCTGTAGTCCAGTGTCCCTCTCTAACATGGGACACTCCTCTGTCTGGGACACTACTTCAAATAACCTATTTGCTTGTTTAATCACCCTACATTCACTGGCGTGAGGTCTGCTTAAAGCATCTGGTGTGCCCTGGAGTCTTCTCCCCCTGCGGGCGCTACTGTTTGCTGCACTGGGCGTGCTCTAGACCTCGCTACTACTCCCTGCATAGCCTACCTGGAAGAGTGGCCAGATGTTCCGCTTGCGTTTATAGTTACCAAGATACTTCCTCCCAGAATCTTGTTTCCCACTTATCTGCTGGCTCAGACTGTGCAGCATCCTTCTCTGAGTCTTCGGTTGTCGACAGCTGGCAGTACCCTTCTGGCTGCGGTGTCTTGTTTCACTGAGGGGACTTGCAAGCTGTCCAAGTCATCTTCCTGTGACTGCCCTGCATTGCCACCTGCCACGGCTCAGCTGAACAGTGCTATGGGTACCCATATTGACACTCGCTGCCTCTACCACAGGTGTCGCTGGTGACGGACCGATCCTGATACCTGCCTCTCCTATAGGAAATTTTCCTGTTGTATCTTGTATGGTTTCTTTCTAGTAAGGTTGCTATTCCTAACTACTAAACTGACCGCCCATGGGGGATCTCCAGATCATCTCCTCTATTAATTTTGTCCGTTATCTCCACCTTTCACCCTTACTAATATTACTACAGATGTGTACACTAAGGAGTATATTTACTTTTAGAAGTGGAGATGTTGCCCATGGCAACCAAACAGATTCTGCTTAACATTTACCTAGCACCTTCTAGACGATAATGGCTAGAATTTGGTTGCTATGAGCAACATCTCCACTTCGAAAAACCCACACTTTAGTAAATATACCCCTTAGCCTCAATACGCCATGCAGTGCGAGATGCCTGGAGCAACTCAACTTGTACTGAGCATCTTTTTCACCCGAAAATGCGTCTTAGTCACAAATCAATGCGACAAACTGCTTCACTAGACTGCACTGATTAATTTCACATGACACACTTGTATATCTGTGTGTGACTGAATACAGATTCAGTTGCGCACATGCCTTGCAAAAGACTGTTAATTCTCATGCGGATACTGTTCAATCCCTCTTTAGGAAAAATAAATTACTTTGAATATAGTCATAGAAGGAATAACCTTTATTTGAACAGGTCACTTGCAAACATCTGGAGGAATTTATTACTCTAGTGCTTTCTAAAACCTTAGACATTTCTGATGACCCTTTATTACCCTACGTGGAAAGGGTACCGCCTTAATAGTCCTATCTCTAATACCAGACCTCAGCCGGTTACTGTAAAGTATTTGGATTACCATATGAGAGATTGGGGGAGATGTACTATGCTGTGGAAAGTGATACACTACCAACCAATAAGCTCGTAACTCTAATTTTTCAAACACAGCCTGTAACATGACAGGAGCTGAGTATATGGTAGTTTCACTTTCCAATTTATCACTTTCCAGAACTTAGTACAACTCTGGCCTATAGTTTCTTAACTGATTACTGTAAAGTGCCACAACTAGTTGTCGAAGGTGTTCATTGCTACGATCACACAGAAAATTCTCTGAGGTGTGAAAAATGTACGAGCACAATGCGTGCTTTGCGCTCATGTATCCTGCCAAGTTGCAGGTGCAGGAGAACAGCCAGACTCTGTATTTTACTGACCCTCGGGTAGCAAAATATCACTTTACACTGGGTGAGGAGCTCAGCGGATCCCCTAATAGATGTTTTAGACATTTGCTGTTGTGGTACTTATATTATCCTTTATTCATATGGCGCCACAAGGTATCTGCAGAGCCTTACACAGCACATAAACAGAGACCATATCAACGGAACATGGTTAAGGTTAGTTAGAACAAAGTTAGAGCAATACTTTCACAAGTGGCTTTTAACACTAATGCTGACTAACCTGCAATAGTTTCAGAGGACTGTGGCTACTCCGTCAGGGGGTGGCTGCCTATAAGCAAATCTGTGAATACAGTATGTCCGCTTGTATCCACACCAGTCCTGGACCGGCTTGGTTAATCACACTAGTTACCAGCTGGGAATAGACGTTGCTGTTTCATCACACTTTCCGACTGAGCTCTCATGCTCTGTGGGTAAGCACTACATGTTATCACTAGCTGACCTAAATCTCGAATCACTGTGGAACCCTTTTTCTATACCAACCTATATTGCTCTCAAACTATGACTGATACTTGTTTAACATTTTGAACCTTTATCAGCATTTCTGTCAGGACTCTCCTGGATATTTCCAAAACTAACCAATTTGTTTATATTCAGGTTCCATTTTAAACCAAATTCACAGTCCTTTAAATGTTGGCATAATCAAAGAAGCTATATACTACAAGGATTTACACCAACATTTTATTATTCTGATATAGTCTAATCAACTGCAGTAGTGAGAAATTAAGTCGTCGTTGCAGTCCAGTCTAATTAATCTGTATTCTCATATAATTAAAAATAGTAATTTTATTGTGTGTAAATTGTTTTCATTTTCAGATTTGAGTACAGGTCTAATAAAAAATGTATATTTATCACAGTGCTGAAGGCCCCCGATGCATTTACTCAGAGCCAAACATTCTTCCTCAGAACGAGGGGGTTAAATATATATTTATGTATTTTGTGAGAAGTGGCAATAATTTATTTGAGTAACATCTCTAAAAATTGATGATAATATATTGTATTTTTATTCTAGAGTTCTTTCAGATTGAATTATTCAAATGCAAATGTGACCCAGAAACTGGACTTCCAGAATGGCAGAACACCAGAGAATCAGTCAGTTTCCGTGAGGAGTGGCCGCTTGTCACAAATGTTTTCATCCAGTTTTGGTGGTATTGTGAAGAATGACAAATATACTGTGTCTGGCGTTACGGAAACTACAGATACAGCTGACAGAGGAGCTGTAAACAGATTAGCAGATACGTATCTATCACCTACATGTCTAAAAAACCAAAGGGATTGTCGGGAGTCTTCAGATATTTGGCAGTCTGATCAAGCTCAGTCATTTCAATGGAGCTTTGCTCATGGTAGCCGTGAAAATGGTAAATTTCATGTTTGTCAAGGTTCATAGTAAATTTAAATGATTTTTGATTTACTCAGTGGTTCCCAAATTTTCTCGGTTCATTGCATCCCTAGGCCAAGGGGGAGATTTAATTAGCGGCAAGGTTCCTTCGCTACCTGGAAGTGCTAATATTTCACTGGTTATCTGCCAGGTAACCATACACTTACTGTAATAACCACCTGTGTGTGCAGCTGTACCTTGTGTTTAATTGAATTTCCTCCCAAATATTTCCTGTTGCAATACTTAGTAAAATTATCAAAATCTGAAAATTGTACATACCTGCCATCTATAAGTTCTGTTTTTCTGTTTGTTCACATCACTTCTGTTCAGCAGCCGCTAGTACCAGATATGCCTACCACATGGAAAATAAGAAAGGAATGGCAACAAAAGACATGGGGAGGTGTAGTGCAAGTTTATAGTGGGTTGTGTAAGCAGGATAGGGGGTAATTAGAGGTGTACACAGAAATGGGGAGAAAGAAGGGGACAGATACTCCTACGAATGGGTTAACAGAAGCGCAGACATTAGGGGTCTAGTAGACTGCCATACATACAAATCTGGAGACTGAAAACCTAACAAAGGGGGCACACAGAGTGGTAAAAGAAACACTTAGAAGTATGGCATCTGGTATGGAATTGGATTGTCAGGGCAGGAGAGAATACAGGTTGGGTGGATGCGGGCGCTCAGAATCCTGCCGACGGCGGCATGACAGGTTATGGATTCAGACACCTGCAGGTAAGTAGCCTAACCCTAACCCTCCATCCTCGCAACCTAAACCTAGCCCCAACACTTACCGTCGGGATTCCGGTGCTGGCATCCCAACAGTTGGGATATGAACTACGTGCCAAGAATCTAAATATATGTTATTATATCATATATAATATATATTATAGCTATATAATATAAAGCCTGTAATTATGTGGTAATCATCATTGCTAACATAAATTCCATTCCTGTCCCTTGAAACCTGTAACAAAACCTGATCCAAAGCATTTCATTTTAAAACTGACATTGCTGAAGCTTGGCCTATTGCCTTTAAGTCTTGGTTCTCCCTTCTTGCTTTGTCCTCCTTGTAAAGCAGTTATACCATACAAATTGCCTTTATGCCATTATACTTTTTTTTAACCCTTTTTTTTTTTTTTTTTAATGTTCCCCTCTGTCTCCTTTTTCAACAGTGTCTCCATAATTTCTTGTCTTCCAAATATCCCTGTTCCCTGGCCAGTGCATGCTGTGCATACACCATAATCGTTCATCTTCAATGCACCCTAATTTTGAAAGCGGCCATATCATGTTGAAAATGCCTTTAGCACAATGCAGCATGGATGTATATGTATAAGGTCCTAATCACCATCTTTGTTTGTTTTGTATTACTAGCTGAAGTGCATAAATAGGCTCCCTTGCCTGCATTAGGTGTTATCTGAATATTATTGCTTGATAAAGCCAAAATGTATTGTTGTTCTGCCATCATCCACTACCTGCCTTGCTTGACTGTTCTATTGAAGTCTATTGCAGATATTTAATGTTTATTCAGACAAGTAGTTATTTTTTGTTAATCACAGATATGCAGAGTAATGTTCTCTTTGCAGATTGACTTATTCTACTGTTATCTAATTTGTCACTTATTACCCATTCTTTCATGCACTACTCTTAAGGTGCCCACACACATGGAGATATTTTACCCAATCTGGCCGATTCCGATGCAGCGGAACAACAGATCGTGTAAAATATGCCCAAATTGTGAGTTCCCACTCACAATCGCAATGCGCATCCCCGCAGGTCGCACATCGCAACTTCAGATCTGCCATGCTGCCAGATCTGCCAGTCATTGCGGTCGGAAATCGTGCACTCTTAAAACACAGAGGGGCTGCTATTTTGAGTGACAGAATGTGCCGTTTGTGGGTGGTAACGGGGGAAGGTGCTTGAGAACGGGGAAGTGGTTGTGCGAACGCAGGCGTGCCCAATGGTGAAAAGGGCATTTAATGGGAGTGCATAATTAGCAAAGGAGCGTCATCAATCACGTCACTTGGTTGTCTTTTAGCCTGAACTGCTTGCAGTGATTACGGGAGGTAATGCCTACCTCAAGCGCTGCGAGCAATTCAGATACCGTTCGATGTTCCCGATTAATCTAATAAAAACAGGAGATGACGTGATTTGCCAACGGCAAAGGGGCGTCTTGAAAAAATAGCGAGCGCATTTAGCGGACGCTCGCACAGATATAGAGGCGTCCTGACACCGCAAAGAGCGAGCGCTCAATTTAAATATCCGGCCCCTTTTTGAAAGCGAGCGGCCGCAAATAGCGTCCGGGTCTGAATCAGGCCCTGAGTGCTAATGAATTTTACACATTAGTGTTCAGATGGTAAACAAAGAAGAATTAAAAGTAGAGTTCATTTGGCAAGCGAAAAATTATATAGATAGATATAGCTGCTACACAAATCTTGGAATCAGGCATTCCCAAGTGTCTGTAAATAAGGTAAAATTAAACAATAAATAAGGGGTAATAAATTCTCATTACATTGCTTTGCATCTTTTCTGAAAAAAAAAAATTCCTCCACAGAAATGCATAACTGAATGTGGAATATTTGTATAAATACATTGTACAGCACACTTTGATATTTTTTCTATTTATGTATAAGACCGATTTAGGGGGGTATTTATCAAAGCTGGGAGAGAGAGAGAATTGTAAATAAATTACCAACCAATCAGCTACAAATTCTCATAACACAGCCTGCAAAATGTAAATTGGAAGCTGATTGGTTAGTACTTTATCTCTCACAATTTTATCTCTCTCCCAGCTTTGATAAATACCCCCCTAAATAAATTGATTTTTATGTGGGGACGGTTAGGCCACAAGCAGAGAGGGTTAGGGGGAGAAGGGGGGAGGGTAAGTTTACTTACTGAACCATCGGGATGCCGCTGTCTGTATAGTGACAGGAGGCATCCTGACAGCCGGAATTCCATACCAATTCCGTTTGGAGGGAAGTCTACAATAGAGCTTTTTTTTGGGCCTCAGAAATAAGTTACTACACCAGCACCATAGTTGACTGGTCTTAATATTATATTGCCATCTAACATTAATACTAGAACATGCAGTCAATATGAAAATAGTTTTCTACATCAGGGTCCATGGGGTATCCACAGGATACCTTGGGGTATAGCTGATGACGTCAGTCATCGGACACCATAGAGTTAAGCTTTCAGCCTCCCAGGATGCACTAGGGTCCCCCTCCTATACCCCGCCCCCGAGCCAAGGCATCTCAGTTTCGTTGGTGCCCGGCTCGTAGTCGGAGCACCTGTTTAGAGGGGGGCTAAGGATAGCCCCTGAAGTTTTCTTCGTGGCAGCTGTGGCCGCACATCTGGAAGTACAGCATGGACAGTCACTACTGACGTCCATGCTGTCTTCCCTACACCCCGCCGGTACCAGAACGCCGGTACTAATCTGGGGATGCTGGTAAGCATCTGGGGTCACAGCTAGCGGTGACCCCAGATGTTTTGGACCATGGCCGGATTCAAGGGGACAGCAGGTAAGCAGCGGGGTCCCGCGGTGGGTCTCTGCTGATACATGGTCCAGAGTCCCCAGGCAGGAGGCTCCCTGGGGACTGGCTGCAGCGTGGAGCCAGGTAACTAACCTGCGCTTCCATTACCCCTCTGGGACAGCGGACCGCAGCTGAGCGGTAGCGCTGCAGCATCCCAGGGGTTAATTGCATGCCAGGGGAGCGCGCCTTCCCTGTACACAGCCGGCGCCTCCCCCGCTGCGCACAGCCCTCTCTGTACCTGCCGATTGGCCCTGTGGCAGCGCTCCTCCCTCAGGCTGGCTCCTCGGTGGCCATCTTTCAAGAAGCATGGTGAACGCTGCTGGAAGCTGTTGATTGGTGGCATCGTGGTCTGGGTCCCCCGGCATACCTCTCCTCCGTTGAAACAGGTCTGTGTATGAGCGCTGTGTCCTACCAGGCTCTGTGTCTGCATAGTTGAAGAACAGCCTGATAGTGCAGGGATTAATTTCTTTGCATTGTATGTGACTTCTGCTAGCATCTGCTGCCTGTACTTTCACTTTCTACTGTCAGCCATTTCACTGTCCCTGCTCTTCTTCTGCTAAAGCCCTTGTGGTGCGGTGATTGCAGGGTGGTTCTCACACTATACTAACGAGTATTAGTGAGAGGGGTCACATACTTACCATCATGTCTGAGAGTGAATTTCCTCTCCAGCTTCTGGGTACTACGTGCAAAGTACCAATAGCGGAGGGGGAGGGTAACGCGGAGGGCCTGTCTCGGCAGTGTTATTTATTGGCGCGGCCGATTACTGTCACGGCTCCGGTGCAGGAACCGCCCTGTGCTTGTTTCGCCAAAGCGCCTACAACCCTAATGGGCCAGTTAGCTTCGCCACCTGCGTTTTCACAGATGGGATTGTCCCAGCAGTCAGTGGTGTCTTCACCCATGCAGGGTTTCCCGAGACAACTGATGGTACCCCACAGTCTCCCTATTTCCCCTTCCCAGGTCTCACAGGAACCTGCGTGGGTTAATTCACTGACAAGTTCTGTACAGCATTTGTCAGATGTGTTACAAGGGGAGTCTGGGTTGCGGCCGGTGGCGTCTCTGTCCGCTCCTTATGAGGATGACGACGTGACGTCCGATAATGGGGAGATTCTGGATCTATCTGACCAAGAACCTCTCCGTACTAAAGAGTCGGACGCTAACTCCAAGCTTTATATTCCTGGCCTTATTCGGGCAGTCCGCACAGCTTTAGTTATTGAGGATGACGATCCCCCGGTGTCCAAGTCCAAATATGCCTTTTTTAAGGAAATTAAGGGTGACGCCACAGTGTTTCCTCTTTCGGGTCAGTTAGTAGACCATTCAGAGGAGGCGTGGAAACACCCTGCAAACGGTATCGGCCTCAAAGACTTCTAGCGGTGGCTTACCCGTTTGCGGACAATTATTTTTCTAAATGGGAATCCCCTCCACAGGTGGATTCTCATGTGACACGCCTAGTCCGAAGTGCCACATTGCCCATGCCCTCAGTGTCCTCCTTGAAGGATGCTACGGACCGTAAGGTGGAGATCTGCCTAAAGTCCATTTATTCCTTCGCGAGGGGGGGGGGGGCATCCAGACCGGCCATATGTTGGCTAGCCAGAGCTATGGAGCGTTGGGCTGATAGTTTGGAGGCGTCTTTGGATTCTGACTGTTCAGCTGAACAGGCCGGGTTGGTAGGCAGTCTCCGGAATTCGGCCACTTACATCTGTGAAGCGGCTTTGGATATCAGTACCCTCACATCTCGGATTTCTTCGGCAGCTGTTGCTGCTCGTTGCACCTTATGGTTGCGATCCTGGAAGGCGGATGCTGATTCCAAAAAGGGCTTGCAAGCTTTACCCTTTAATGGAGAAGTCCTATTTGGTCCGGATCTGGACAAAATCGTGGCCACGCTGGCGGCAGCCAAGTCTGCATGTCTCCCGTCTGCTGCGGTCCCTTCCAGTTCGGGTACGTCGTCCTTTCGGCCTTACAGGGCCCAGGGTAGGCCTAAGGCGCAGTCTTTTCCCCGACAGGCTGGCCCCAAGAAATCGGCCAAGCCCAGGAAACAGGCCTGGAGTACCAGACGTCCGGCCCCTAAGTCTGATGACAAACCTGCGGCCTGACTGTCCTGGTCTCCCTTTGGGGGATCCCAAAGTGGGAGGCCGCCTGCTGCAGTTTGCCCAGTGTTGGTCGGTAACCACGACAGACAATTGGGTTCACGAGGTGGTTCTTCACGGGTATGCCCTCTCCTTTCGGCACAGGCCCCCATCCCGATTCTTCACCATGGGTCTTCCCTTAGACCGGAACAAAGCCATGGAACTGCGGAAAGTTTTGCACACTATGCTCCAGGCTGGAGTTATAGTGCCTGTTCCATTCTCCCAGAGGGGCCAGGGTTTCTATTCCAATCTATTTTTGGTGCAGAAACCCAATGGGTCGTGCCGTCCGATTCTCAACCTCAAAGCCCTCCAAAAAGTCCTTGCGGGTGCCGAGGTTTCGGATGGAGACCCTACGGTCCATCATTCTGGCGCTGGAACCTGGGGATTACATGGTGTTGTTGGACATACAGGACGCTTACCTGCATGTCCCTATTCTTTTACGCCATCAACAGTTCCTCAGGTTTGCAATCCGCAACGATCACTTCCAGTTCTGGGCATTACCTTTTGGCCTGGCGACAGCACCACGAGTGTTCACCAAGGTTATGGCGGTAATGGCGGCTTTCCTGCAGCTGCAGGGAGTCCGCATGTTGCCGTACCTGGACGACCTTCTGTTGGTAGCAGGATCTCCAGAGCTCCTTCTACGCCACTTGGATCTGACGATTGCGGTACTGCAACGGCACAACTGGTTAATAAACTGGTAAAAGTCCACTCTGATCCCGTCTCAGAGGATTCTGCACCTCGGAGCCTTATTGGACTCCAGACAGCAGAGGATCTTTGTGACAGGGGAAAAGATCTCTGCCTTACAGTTGAGGGTGCTCAGTTGTCTGCAGAGTCGCCGTTTGTCCCTGCACTCGGCGATGAGGTTACTGGGCTCCATGGTGTCAGTATTCGAGATGGTCACTCCAGACCTCTGCAGCAATTGATCCTGTCCAAATGGAATGGACTGCCTCAGAGTCTAAAGTTCCAGATGATGGTGCTCACTCCGGAGGTTCGCCTGTCCCTACCCTGGTGGTTGCAGACGACCCATCTCAATAAGGGTTGTCCATTTTGGGTGGCGAACTGGGTCCTGTTGACAACGGATGCCAGCCTTCGGGGCTGGGGAGCGGTCACGGGTCCACACTTGTTCCAGGGCAGATGGACTCAAGCGGAGAAGGAGCTTCCAATAATCATCTTGAAACTCTGCGCGGTTTTCAATGCTCTCCAGCAGGCACATCGGGTTCTCCAAGGTCACCCCGTGCAGGTCCAGTCGGACAACGCCACCACCGTGGCCTACATAACTCGGCAAGGAGGAACCCGAAGTCGGGCGGCACTCGTAGAGGTGTACTGCATCCTGGTCTAGGCAGAGCGCAATCTCCCGGCCATATCGGCCGTATTCATCCCTGGAGTCCTCAACTGGGAGGCGGACTTTCTCAGTCGCCAGGACGTTCATCCGGGGGAGTGGTCTCTGCACCAGGACGTCTTTCAACGTCTGGTGGACAGGTGGGGTCTTCCAGAGATCGACCTCATGGCGTCACAGCACAACAACAAGTTGCCGGTGTACGGGTCTCGAACAAGAGACGAAAAGGCATCTCTGGTGGATGCTCTGTCCGTCCAGTTGACGTTCCGGTTTGCTTATCTCTTTCCTCCGTTTTCCCTTCTTCCATGGGTAATCCGGAAATTCAAACAGGAAGGAGGGACGCTCCTGTTGATAGCTCCCGCGTGGCCCAGGCGGCACTGGTTCTCAGACCTTCAGGGTCTGTCCGTGGACAGTCCACTGCGGTTGCCGCTGCGACCAGACTTACTGTCACAGGGTCCTTGTCTTCACCCGGACCTGACTCGGCTGTCTTTGACGGTGTGGTTGTTGAGACTGCCATGTTAAGGCCCAGGGGGTTTTCCAGCTCTGTAGTACGAACTCTGCTGAGAGCTCGGATACCATCTTCTGCAAGGATATACCATCGTGTGTCGCATACGTTCTTCCAGTGGTGTCGACCGAGGGGTTATGCCCCTCGGGATTTCCGTCTGTCTAGAGTGTTAGCTTTCCTGCAGGCGGGACTAGACCATGGGCTACGCCTTGCTTCTCTGAAGGTGCAGGTGTCTGCCCTGTCCGTCTGGTTCCATCGTAGGATTGCTACAATCCCTGATGTACGCACCTTTTATGCAAGGTGTTCTTCAAATTCTGCCGCCCTTTGTTCCACCGGTAGCGCTTGGGATTTAGCTGTGGTCTTGAGGGATCTCCAGGGACCGCCGTTTGAACCACTGGGCTCAGTGGACCTTAAATGGCTGACAGCTAAAACAATTTTCCTTCTGACCATCGCTTCGGCCAGACGTGTTTCTGACTTAGGGGCTCTCTCTTGTAGACCCCCTTTCCTGATTTTTCATGGGAACAGGGCAGTACTGCGTACTCGTCCTGATTTTCTTCCCAAAGTTGTTTCATGTTTCCATATCATCGAGGAAATCGTTGTGCCGGCTTTCAACTCACCTGATCTTTCAGTGGGTGAGGCCACTTTGGACGTTGTGCGGGCCTTAAAAATTTATGTTGACCGCACTTCTTCGTTTAGGAAGTCGGACGCCTTGTTTGTCCTCTATGGCTTTTGTAAAAAGGGTTGGCCTGCTTCAAAGCAGACTTTGGCAGGTTGGATTCGTATAGGAAATTTCAGAAGCTTATCTTCATGAAGGCCTTCCGGTTCCATCCTCTGGGAGGGCTCATTCCACTAGGTCTGTGGGTCCTTCATTGGCAGCTTGACGTAGTGCCTCTGCAGTACTGATCTGCAAGGCTGCCACGTGGTCCTCTGTCCATACCTTTGAGAGGTATTATGCGTTTGACACCTTTGCCTCTCAGGATGCTTCCTTCGGGCGGCGGATTCTCCTTTCAGCACAGGAGCGGCCCCACCCTTGAAGAATACTGCTTTGGGACATCCCCAAGGTATCCTGTGGATACCCTATGGCAGTGTTGGCTAACCTTGACACTCCAGCTGTTGTGGAACTATATATCCCAGCATGCCCTGCCACAGTTTTAGCATGCCCTAATAGCAAAACTGTAGCAGTGCATGCTGGGTTATGTAGTTCCATAACAGCTGGAGTGTCAAGGTTAGCCAACACTGCCCTATGGACCCTGATGTAGAAAATGAGATATGGTAAGAACTTACCTTTTGTTATCTCTATTTCTGCGAAGTCCATAGGGTTCCACAGGACTCCAGCCCTGTCGCACCTGTGCTGCAGATGGGCTTTACTCTGGTCACTGGTTTTTCCGTCTCCCTCTGGTGAGTATGTGATTCTTGTGTGTGTCCAGATCTTCTCTCTCTTCCTTGTCCTCCTCCGGCCTATGGCTTGGTACGTAACTGAGATGCCTTGGCTCGGGGGCGGGGTATAGGAGGGGGCCCCTAGTGCATCCTGGGAGGCTGAAAACTTAACTCTATGGTGCCCGATGCCTGACGTCATCACCTATACCCCAAGGTATCCTGTGGAACCCTATGGACTTCGTTGAAATAGAGATAACAAAGGTAAGTTCTTACCATATCTCATATTTTTCTGATTCATTGAATGGAGTCCTTTAAAAAAAAAAAAAAGTTTCTGTAGTAGTATTCAACTTAATTTCAAATATGTTAATTTTATTTTTTCAGACCCAAGGGCTTCCAATATTTTGACTAACTAAAAAAAACTACAATTTTCTAAAATAACAACAGGGTTGCCATCAGTTAAATGATTTTTAAGCCATCAATTGAATGCTCTTAATGTAACATACCTCTTTCCATAGTGTTCTTCAATATTTGAGAGCCACAGAAAGATTAAATAAAACAGTTTTTTTAATAGTGGTAGTGATGGAGAGTCTGTCTCTAAAAATACATTTTAATGAGCCTCTAGAAATGTTTTTTGTTTAGCTCCTCATCTTTACCTTTTATCTAAATCTACATTGTATGCTAATTAATATTTTAACCCTTTCGTGCCTGGAAAATGATAATCTAATGCAAGATTATTTAAAAAATGTATGTCTTCACAACTTCTAAAAATACAACATTTTTATTTTTTTTATTAGAAACTGTAAACTAAAGGTGTACATGTGTACACTTGAGTGGACAACAAGCACCTGCAACATAAAAAGTGCCTTATCATAAAACATTATTTTAACCATGAAAGTACTTCGTTTTTGAAAAAAAAAAAAAAAGATTTAAAATCAAATGTTTAGTTATGTTACTTATTTTTCACCAGAATAAAAAAAAACCACAAATTGAAAACTATAAATTTGAAGAAATACAACTGCCCTCAGTGTTTATAACCCAAATCTTTTAATTTCTTTCTTGTTGGCATCAAACCTAGAAAGCTAGCCTTATTCAGTTTTGTGAGTTGAATTTGACTGATTTTATTGCATGGTGTCCACTGAAGTGAGCTATGAATTTTAAAGTACGGATCTTTGTATTGCACGACGTCCACTGAAATGAACAATTTACTTGACATCAACCGTGAAAAAAATAGTGTTTGATCAATACATCTACCATATTACCGTATGTCCTAAATGTTACTATCCTTTATTTTTTTTTTACCTGCACTGCTATCTTTGAGCAAAAATTTTACAGAAATCCCTTAAGTGCTTTGAGCTGGTGAGCTTGTCTCTGCTATTCTAATTTGACCTTCATTGTTTTGTAGGAATTAAATGCTGCAACTATGTGGCATACTTTCTACTTTTGGTAGAGGACACCATGCACTAGTGATGTCAAGAGTTACTATAGGAGATAATGACTTGAAAACAGCTGTCCACTGTAGTGGCTTCTATGCATTAAAGCAGGAATGGGGAACCACAGGACCGGGGGCCATATAAGGCCCGCAGAATCATTTGATCTGGCCCTTGGAGTTTTTTCCCGCTAGTTCCATCTGGTTGCCAGGGTGCCTAGAAAGGCACCCTGCAGCCAGAATCTATGCAGCAGTGCCACAGTCACACTGCTGCCCTTACAGCTCCCTGGAGCAGCCTCATGATGCTCCGGACATTGCTGTAATCAATGGTGATTGTAACCCCGCCCCGGGTGACATCACACAACCGGGGGGGGGAGGGGTGTGTGGCCTGCATCAGGCCCGCCTGTAAAGGTTACACATCATTATTAATGTGATTGTAATATTTTGATGGAGGTATTATTCCTTCCTACCTACCCATACTTTCGACTCTCACTTCCCAGAAGGGACATTCTTTAAATTGGACACTCAACTTAACTAACTACTACAATAGACATACACGCCTGGTATTTCCCCCTATATTTTAAATATATATGGGGGTGTGTATGCTTATGTATAGGTTGAGAACACCAACTCTGTAAGAGTTTTGACCTATTTGGGTATGTATAGGTGTTATGTCTTTTTTTTGTCACAGATACACATCCCTATTTTCTATAGAATTTTATGTTTTAAATATTTTATATTTTTAAGAGTGCTCACAAAATAGTTATTCTTTTGCCTCTAATTTTATCTACCGCGAATAGTGTTGTATATAGCAAACTGCCTGTGGCAGAAAAAAGGTTCCCCACCCCTGTATTAAATTTAAGGGTTAATTGAACAGTCACTTGGTCAATTCTTAAGGCACCCATTGTCATTGTTTTTAGACCAGCCTGATTTCAATTCATACCATGTGTGCCCAAAAAGACCACCGATCCCGAATATGTTGTCAGGATTTTTCAGAAATTTGGTAGATTAGCAGTTGCAATAACTGCATTAGATATTTGCAGTCATCGGACCTCACTTATTTTGTCTATGCAGGATCTTTCTTTAGCCACAGTTCTAATCTTCTTGAAAGGAAACCGCTTAAAACTTAAAAGTGAAATGGTTCTAAGAAATTGTTTACTACAAGTTAATAAATATTAGGTTATTGGTCCCAATAAGTACAGCCGTAAAAATAAATTGAGGCTATATCCTAAAAGTGCCGATTGTACAGAAAGACAGTCATACAAAACCTGTAAACATATATTGTGTATTGAGCTAAATGTTGATGTTTAATTTTGTCTTGTGTAACTTAAGGACAATTTTGTTAATTTTTTTTTTTTTCAGTGGGAAGTCCACCACATAGTGTGGTTTACCAAAATGAAGACGGCAAGTGGGTCACTGATCTTGCTTATTATAAATCCTTTGAAAATGAACAAGGTGTTAGTTTTTCTGGAGATGTTAATGATCTGCTGAGTAATGAAGACTTTGTTATTGGAAGTAAGTGATTAAAAAACTATATTTTTAAATTTTATAATTTTTCAAGTATAGTAAATATATGTGCACTTAACATACTCTACTAGTGTTATGTTTTTGTACAGGTCTTAAAATGTGTGCCAGAGTTTTTTTGGCATCCCTCATCAAACTACATTTTATTACATCTTAACATATGATGCATTTTTGCAGGATAAAACTGTACATGTCATATATCTGCTCATATAAGCTCATTTAGAAGCTTGATCTCAATCAGTTTTTGCCTTTACAATTCTTTTACACTCTTCTAGTTCATACTTATTCTATGTATAACCTAGGAATGCTATTTTAAAACATTACAGTTCTGTTTTTTTTGGAAGTAAATTATGGTTTTGTTTTTTTTCTTAATTTCTTCAGCTTAAATTTTTTCAGTTTGCGATATAAAGTGTAGAAAACCCCAGAATGGTGTGGGTTTTTTTTTTTTCACTTACAGGTTTGGCGAAATGTGTAAATCAGGAAGAGGTACCCTATGTCATGTTTCTGAATTGCACCTATGGAAAGAATTGTGATCATACTACACAACAGTTTAGATCATTAACATTTTATTTTATTACTGGTGCAAAATACAATTAATCACACACAAATAATATCCAACAAGCAGGGGACAAATGAGATAAATTATGAAATATACAAAAAAGGTGTGCCGTTCTAAAAATGCACAAAACATGTGCAAAGAACTATCTTCATGACTATTTTTTAAGAAAGTGATCATGGTACCCAGTGTTCTTTTGAATGAGTTCTTATCTACATAAGCGGGATCCACAGCGTTTTGCACCAGATGATGTTTTGGGATCCCTTCTTTACCCAGTATTGTGGGTATACTCTACAGCTGTGAACCCTATTATGTACTGCTATTTAGGAGGACAACAATTCCGCATGAGATCACCACAGCATCTTTAAAGAATCTCTCCAAGAGGTTTGCAAATCCTCCATGAAGCCTATTGTATTAATTTTAGTTCAATTCTTCAAGCAGAAGAACCCCCTTCCACTTCAACGTGGGGTGTCATCGAGACACTACCTGGACTAAAATGATGCAGCTTGCCTTTGAAATCTTGGAATTATTTCTTGAATGGACTATGTGGTCATTGATTCCACCTGCCTATAACCCATTTTCAGTGGTGGCTTGCAGAGTCTCTGGATTTAAAACATGATAAGCAATACTTTAAAAATTCCTTGTCTACATTGAGTTTTTCAGCGACTGCAGAATAAACCTAAACCTATTTATTTCCGCTGCAAGTGCACATTTTGCTTGTGTTAATTAGTCATGGGAGTATTCTGTGTAGTTTGGAAAGGAATACTACCGGTATTAAAGCTGCACTTTGCGAATGACTAGGGTGTGGATAGGACTTGACTTCTCTTTATGTTGCACTTCATGTCTAACATTTGAAACCTATACTTTGAAGCTCTCTAAGAAATGTTTATACATATCGCAGGTTCCCAGTGTCCAAGGGTTCAGAAATGGTTTTTCAAGCAAATTAGATGGGTAGGTGTTTTACCTTGGATCAGGTCCTTTCTCAACACTTATTCCATCATAACTCTCATCCATACACTCCTCTCTGACCTGGAATATTGTAACCGCTTTCTCTTCTGCCTTTTATACTACTCTCCTTTCTCAACTTCAGTCTATTTTGAATGCCACAGCTTGACTGATTTTTGCTTTGTTAGCATTGGCTTTCCCTATTCTGCAACCTGCTTTACTAGCTCCACATTCCCCTCAGAATTCAGGTCTGAATTACCATCTTCACATATATTGCCCTTAACTAATCTTCCCTCTATTAATTTACAGACTCCATTTGGTTTACCCATTCCCTTGTCACCCTTTATGCTTCTCTTCTGACCACTCCCTCACATACACCCTGGTAAGCTATTCTCACTCCTGCTTAACCTATTTCATTCATACTGCCCCACAGCTTTGAAAATCATTACCTCATCAAGTTAAACTGTATACCAGTATCCATTGATTCTACTAGCACAAGCCCAATCATAATTTAAATAGTTTTTTTTTTATAAACCAACCTGTTTCCCTCCAACCTGCCCTGGCATTAAATACGTAAGCTTATTTATTAAACATGAATACCTTTTTCCACCTTCTTCCCAACCATTTCAGACATTAAAGTGTTGACCATAATAAACCTTTTTCTCCCGAAACAACAGCTCAATCGTTAAAGATACATTATAATTATGTCCCACTTAATTATATATCCTGTATTGAGTACAATCTTAATATAAGGGACAAAATCTAAATCGCCTCTGTTCAGTAGTGTATGTAGGAATAAAACTGTATACTGCAGACATGTAGGAATAAAATACTATGTACATTGAAAGGCAATAGTGTATAATGAGCTATTTATAGCTCTTTTAAATTACATAGTGGTGTTTTGGGATAATAGTAAGTCAGCAGTCTTTAAAAACTCCAGGATAACACACCGTAAAGTCCCATGTCTGTGAATATGGATGCTGGCGTAATTCTTTTTCCTTTTGTGGCTTTTTGATTGCTAAAACACACAATGGCATGGCTGTACAAGCTCTCTGGAGGTACGGAGGCTGGCTAGTGTAACATGTTATCCAATGCATTTGATCTGCATCTGGAGTTTTTCATGGATTTCGAATATTTAAAGACTTAGAACAAATCACAGGCTATTCCATCAAGTACAATTAAACTAAGTTAAGAACTTTTAAAAATCTGTTGATACTAATCTTAATGTATTAATGATTCTTGATGATCTTGTGTGAGGGACAAGTCTGTCAAGGAATCGACAACCCCAATTACTGTATGTGCCGAAAAGGGCTCCTTGGCTAGTGGACTCCCCCATCAGTGCGCACCTGCCATTCCAACTGAATTAAAAGTCTGTTTGACTTTGCTCTTTAGTTTTGCACTCTTGCGGTTTTAATTGAGTAGGGGTACTGTAGAGTGAAATCTGTCTCCTTTTCCCCATGTGCTATAAGTGGTGCGCAGAATACTTTTCTCAACCATATATTTACAAAATCAATCCTTGTGTAATCATGGAGACAATATTACGTTATGTTAATATTTGATAACACGGATAGTGTTCTGGATTACTTACAAACCTTACTTGTAATAGAGAGCACTGAAATAATTCCACACAAATACAGATTCTATAATAAATGACAATGCTTTTACCTAACAGCTTAATCATACATATATTTTGCCAATGCAGACTTGCAACAAAAAACATAGGTTATACCAACAGCAGTAGGGAATACTTTTAAAAGAAATTTGTGACACCCAGTACAGAATAACAGGATAGCAGTCAGTCAATACTTCATACATAAGTAACGGCACCCCCGATCCTCGTTCTGCGCGCTCTCCTCTGTCCTTCGACTGCTCCCCCCTCCCTCTTTCTCTGCTCATATTTATACCTTATTTTTGTTTATAACTCAAATTAGTCCAATTAATCTAATTCATATTTGTACATACAAAGTCTTTATTGGCTATCTATGCCTTAGACATAATAATGACATAATTCCGCGTTATCTTTTTGTTCCCATGTAGAAAACTGACATCATCGCCCATTTAGCCTTCATTTCTGCTTATTGCAGTTAAATGCTATCTTAGTTAGCTCATTTGTTTATACTGTATACAAACTGAGACTTGCTATTGTCAGCTGTTGTGTGTTAACTTATAAATTTTAAACCTATTATTTTTATTGCTAAAACAATGTATATAGCAGTTAACCTATACATATCTCTGCAGTTAATCACACCTGCAGAGAAATAAAACACTAATCTGTACACACTTTTTATTACATAATGTAACATTCTTTTAGTGAAGATCTAAAACAAAATGGCTGCCACATCAGACACTCCCTTGCCTTATCCTCTCTAGGCCTGGGGCTATTCGACAAGTGTGGCCTTCCGCACCTCACACAACAAATATATTCTCAATCATTTCTATATGCTCTAAATTGCAGTGCAGGAAAATAAAGTAACATAAGCATGCACATGTTTGAGTTGCTGAATGAATATGTATGTCCACATATTCCTGTTTTAACAATTATTGAGTTAAAGTGAAGACCTCACCAGATAGTTTACCAACAGACCAACTGTAAAAACATTTTCAAACATGCTTATGATAACAAAATTAATATAAATGTCAACTGAGACTGGAGCCTTAATGTGTACTGCTGCAATAATAACCAATAAAAACACAATTTTTTTTATAATTTCTAAGCAAAATATCGAATTAACTGGTTAAAATGGAAGCAGCATATGTTAAGTGTAATTTCAGAGTGAGTTTTGGACACAAAAAATACCTCCATAGAATGTTAGCGCTCTATATTAGATGTCTTGTGAAAGCAAAGAAAGTTAATAGATGACAGTAGTCAGCCCTATGTGAACTATTGCGATCTAATAAATGGTTTAGGAATATTATGACCCTTTTACTAGTAGGTTGAAAAAAATAGCTGTGATTACTAGGCTTAATGCATAATTATGGTGTTTTTAGACCGTTTTAGTCTAGATTTCCTGTGAGAACTACTAGACTTTCTTTCAAAGTATTTAATAATTATTTGTAGTGACAATAAACAAGTTGATAGGATTGAACCCACTCTTATGCTGGGTACACACTTGTCGGTATATATCGTTTGCTCAATCGACTAAAGATGTATAGCTAGTGCATCGGCGGGTGTGTACACTCGATATGTCTGTGAACGATGTCGTTCAGACAGATCAGGTCCGGCCCTACAGCACAACAAATGCCAATACATCTTGTAGATATATTGGTACGTCAGGCTGTGTGTACCGGTGATCAGACGACCGCCCAGGGACCATCGACAGTGGCATTACAATTGGGCACCCAGTTGTGATGTCAGGCCAGACATATGTTGCAGCTGATTGGTAAGTGTGTATTGCTTACAAATTGGCCGCTCAGACGGCGAATCAGTCTGCTGACCGATTTGTCGTAAAAGTGTGTACCCAGCATTAGAATGGATGCACCACAATTAAACCACCCAGATTAAGAATGTTGGGCAGAAAGTCTGCATTTTTATGCCTACCAGTTTCCAATAGAGTAGCAGCAGGCCTGGTCGTAGGTGAAAACATTAATTAACACCTTTTAAGCAACTAAAGCCGTAGCAGAGGTTCCTGTAGCTAATTATTTCCCAACGATGATACGAGATTTGCATTAAGACCGTATTGTAGATGGATCTGGCTTTTTCTTAAAAAACAACAAAAAAAAACAAAACACTGTCCGTAGCTGAGGATGTGCAAATTTTGAGTATCAATAAGCAGTTCTATCTGACCTCACTTGCTGTTGATATGGGTGTAACTGAAGCGGAATGCAGACTATTCAGAGATGTGCGTAAGCAGAATTCAGCTTGGTTTCAGGCAGGTCTTTTGCACCAAGGATAGAGCTGGTGCAAACATGTGTTGGTAGTGATGACATCTACTTTCAGAAACAGGTGGATAAGCGCGATGTGGTCAACTCTGAATACAAGCGAAGGTCTGTATTAATTTCCAAGCAAGACTTGCATGCACCTCTTAGGGGTATATTTACTAAAGTTAGCGTTTTCAGAACTGGAGATGTTGCCCATAGCAACCCATCAGATTCTAGTTATTATTTTCTAGAATGTGCTAGTTAAATGTTAAGTAGAATCTAATTGGTTGCTATGGTAAACATCTCCAGTTCTAAAACCTCTCACTTTAGTAAATATACCCCTTAAGCTGGGTACACACTGACAGATATATTGGCCGATCAATTGATCGTCCAATGTATCTGCTGTCCATCGGCCAGTGTGTACCCGCGATATGTTGGTGAAGGTCGGCGTTCACCGACATATCGCATTGGCTGTGCTGCACAGCCGATGGACAGATTTGTCTGCAGACATATCTGTCCATCGGCAGATGTGTACGAGCGGTCAGCAAACCGCCCGTACATACAGAGCGGCAGCTGCAAGGAGGGGGCCGGACACGCCCCCTGGTCGTCGGGACCTGCGGGCAGGCACAGATGATGGTGGTTCAGTGTGTACGAACAACCATCATCTGCAGATCACTCGATCTGCAGATATGTCTGTATAGTGTGTAGCCAGCTTTAGTCATGCTCTAAAAATGTCAGTTAACACATGACAGATGGAAATGTTTTATGTTCATGACATAAATATTTAAACAAAACAAGACAGTCTATTCATGTGTGATACAGTGCTTGATTAAAGTTTGTAGCTGTTGTGGCTTTTTCCATGGAGGAATCATGCAGTAATCAAGACCCAAACCACTAATAAGAAATATATTGTATACAGACAAACGTATGTCAATATAGTTTACTGATTTTTATTCCTTAAAAATACTCAAACATTTACGCTGAGTATCGCCTGCACAACATGTCAACTTGTAAAGTATAGCGAAAGAAAAGTGCCAACTGAGAAAATGTGGCAGCTAGCATATATATGTTCATAAGATACTTGCTGAATTATCTGCTATGAACACTTTCTTCAATAAGCTGTTTAAATTACTAAAAGTTGTAGTAGAGACTTAAGATATACATTGCCAGGTCTGATCTAGATGTAACATTCACAGCATGTATTAACTTACCAGTTGCTTTGTCTTTTTATTGTTATTTAACAGCTAATGCATTAGTTATGCTTGATGAAGACCAGAAAGAATTTGAAAAAGAACATCGATTTATTCAGGTAAACCTGCACTCTGTCTCCTAGCTACCATTCACTCTCCCCCCTCCTCCTCCCTCCCTTCTTTGGAATTTAAACCCACAAGCTAATTTAACAAAAACAATTGTGACTATATTTTAAATTTGTATTATTCATTTTACAGCAGTCAAAATTCCAATGACCAATTGATGCACTAGTTCTTTGTGTTTTATTTAAGTTCCAGATTTTATCTCCAAAAGTAAATCTGTAGCCTGCATCCAATAAAATATTTTTAACTTGTCCTTCACTACAGCGAGAGAGCATTAAATCTCATTCAGTATGGTTTTCCTTTTGAATGTAAATGAGGGGGCGTTGTCTTTCAGCTGGAATGTTTAGTTTAGAAAGGAATAATTCTCTTTGGCTTTTAGCTTTGTGAAGAGGATTGACAAAAAAATTACATAAATTGACTTGTATTTAACAGTCACTTAACAATTATTTTGATGGTGCGAAAACATCATTGTGTTGTAATAAGAATTCATGATTAGATGCCCACTTTTTTTGCTTTTGTATCCCCCTAAAAAATAATGAAGGCCTGCAGGAAAAGACCGCACCATTGTCTGATTTTGTTTTCCTGTTTCATTTGTTATTTGGCCACACATTAAATGGGAAGACCTTTTCTGAAAATGCTGCAAATTGTTTAGCACAGAAGTGTCTACTTTTAAACTTGGTGATCCTTTCAGATTATTAAACACTTGTATACAAATATTTGATATGGTACCCTTTACAGGTATGGTATTCCATTATTAAAACTTTAACTGTTTTAGTACTGGAATAGTGATCCTATGTACTGTTCTTTCCTTCACATTATTAAACATGCATATTTGTTGCAGCTGTTTTCAGGAGAGTTGAAGTATGTTTCTGGGGTTTGTATTCATAGCCAGAAAGTGTCCATTGAAGAACTCTTATAAAAGTTTTACCTCCAAAAAGCGTCAGACTGTGAATTTTAAATAATAATTTGCCCTAACTGTTCATAAACCCTGCTTAAAATATCACATTTTCTGATTCAAGTGGGGCACTATCCCAGTGGGGTTAGCTAAATTCCCACAGGATATAGAGCAGTTTTGAAAAGTAACACACCCCTCCTAATCTTGCATTATTAACCCTACCAGCAAGGGAGCACAGGTTTTTCAAGTGCTATTGATCCAGACTAGAGGATTTGGCTCGCAATGTGGATTTTACTTTCTCATATTTCCACCTTCGTTCATGCAAGGTCAGTCAGTGAAGTTATTGTTATATAGTAGCCATCCCCTCCCTTATGAAGGTTAATTATGGATGTCCACATTGTTTGTGTCCAGTTGGGGCTCCGGCTCCCACTGCCCATGACAGAGACACGACAGCCTTTTTAAATTATTATATACATAAAGACAAGAAAAACACTATCTTGAAGAGCACCAAACAAATTGCTTTTGCAAACTAAAACCAATGACACTCGCCCAAATCATAAAACATGAGAACATAGACAAAGTATGTTCCAAACAATAACGAGTTTTATTCCGCGTGTGAAGACCCTATCATGCTAGACCAGCTTCAGTTCAGAATGCTCTGGACTAAAAGCATTGCGGCTAATCCTAACACGATGATAATTGAATTCGGCCATTAGTCAGACCTACTGAAAGGAGAAAATGTGTATACGTAGTGCTACGGTGCAGCTGCCACTGCTTGTGTTATGCCAAGTTCTGTTGTGATTTGTGTACAGACTCAGACTCAACTGATATACAAGTGTTGCAGATCAAGTTAATCAGTGCAGTCTCCTGAAAAGGTTTGTTGCATCTGATTGCAGCTAAGATGTACTTTCGGACAAAAGATTCATGGCACAAGCTGTGTCGCATGGGACCTGACGTCTCACTTGCGCAGCTTAGCGTTTTCAGGCTAGGTATATGAGGACACATGAAAGTGTCGAAATGCATTGGAAAAAGGGACTATCTATCTTATGGTGGTGATCTGTCAGGTACTGCTTGACTCCAGTATCCGGATCTGTGGCACATTCTGATTTCATTCTATTATACTGCTAGAAATACCCAACCGTATTCCTTTCCAATGGATTACATTTTCTTCATCACTCCATAGGGGACACAGGCCTTAGACAGTGGGTTTAGGCTGTGAATAGGAGTCCGGGCACCAAACAGTTAACTTTTTCTCCCTGCAACCCAGACTCCTTCTCCCCTATACCCCGCCCCCAGCTCCAGGCAGGCCAGTTTTCATTTGGTGCCTGCAGGAGTGGGCAATGCTTCATGGGAAGCCTTTAAGCAGCCTCAACTTTTAATTCTTATATACTTTTATTTTCTTTTTAAGAGTGGGCAGCACTAGGCATCCTACAGGACGCGTGGGCTGCCACACCACCAACTCTGTGCCAGCAGCCGCAGTTTTGGCGTGTGGGCCAGCGTTTTCGGCCGGGCCCTTGCCAGCACATCGGGGAGCTGCAGCTGTATGCCACAAGGGGACAGGTAAGAACTGCTCACCACTAGACCACCAGGGCAGCAGGCAATGGGACCCCTTTTTTTTTTATATAGAAGTGCCATTTGACCTGGAGGAGGCCTATGTCAGAAGGGGGAGGTAGGCTCTCACCGTTGGCTCCTCCACCTCCCCTTGGCGCATCTCCTCACAGAAGGCATTCTGCCATAGGGTGACCCCTTGTCCTCTCCCCTCCCTCACAGACACTAAGTCTCTGGAGAGTATCACGGGCTCCAGGTCTCCCTGTATACTGCCTCTTCAGCGGTCAGGTTATATAGAAAGCTCCTTCCTGTCGAGTGTGGTTTGGATTATTAAACATTTATTGCCCATTTTTGCCTGCATTGAAAGTTTTTATATGTGCTTTATCAGTTTACTTTGATTTGTGTGTGGGGACTGCCTTGGATTGCTGTACCATATCTTCCAAGGGCAATGCACCCAGGGATGGGGCGCTCCAGTGTTGCGTAACTGCAGGACTTGTACCACTGTACTTTATCCCCTGGCTCCGGATCATGGTGGTCTCTGTGTCCAGTGTTTCACGGCTATACAGCAAGAGGGCCAGTCAGCCACAACTTCCAGCCAAGAACCAGCTTGGGCTACCTCTTTCACAGGTACTGTTGCAGTTAGTCAATAAACTTGCAACCCCTGGGCCTGCTCCCCCTGCTAATATTTCTACAGGGGTCAGCTGTCCCAGCCAACTGCCATAGAACCGCCATGGATGCAGTCCTTCACATAGTCAGTGCAGGGGTTAGCGAGGTGTCAGCATCTTTCCAAGAGAAATTCGGAGACCGTACTTTCAAGCACAAACCGTTCTAGTTCTACACCCCTGTCGGGTTTTGATTCGAACTCTGAGGTTTCCTCAGTCCAGGAGGATATGTCTAATACTTCGGATGTTGAGACCTCCTCTGTCCCCGAAGACTCCCTATCTCAGGTTGCTGTAGCCGCCCAGATTAAGAGGGTTAAAGCTGTCCTCTGCATCAAGGATGCTGAGCTGGCCCCTAAGGCTAGCACTCTGCTTTCAAGCATCAGAAGAAGTTTCAGCGGAATTCCTTCTGCACAGCTAGAGGACCTTCTAGCGGAAGCATGGGCTCACCCTATTAGGAGCTTCTAGGTTTCTAAGCGCATTGTCTCCTTTTATCCGGTACCTCCTGCGGATCAGACAAAATGGGAGTCTCCTCCTCTGGTGGATGCTCATATTATCTGCCTAGTCAAGAACACTGCCCTTGCTATTCCTAATACGACATCCCTTAAGGATCCAACAAATAGGAAGCTGGAATCCTCAAGGGGATATATTCTCATCCAGGTGCAATCGCACGTCTTTCCCTAGCGTCCGCTTAGGTGGCTACAGCCATTGGGGGTTGGGTAGACCCCCTTGAAGATGGCCTCAACTCTAGTACCCATAGGAACAAGCTTTTGTCTTTCATGGAGCACATCAGGGAGGTGGCCTCTTATTTTGGTGAGGCAGCAATAGACACTGGTAGCCTAACCTCCACGGTTTCAGCATCCTCCGTGTCTGCTAGGCAAGTCCTCTGACTTAGTTCCTGGCTCGCTGACTCTGGCTCTCAGAAAACCCTGGAGGCTCTTTCTCTTTCAGGGGACATTCTCTTTGATCCAGATTTGGACAAGATCGTGGCCATGGTGGCAGCATCCAAGACTGCCTTCCTTCTGCGGCAGCCCCCTAGGTCGCAAACTTCAAATATTTGCTCCTTTTCGTCTGCAGGAAAAAGCCAACTGGCCTGCTGCATGATGGGGGTGTCTCCACCTGGGGGATCCTCATGGGAGGCCGGCTTCTGCTATTCTGAGACCTCTATGGTGACCATGTTGGACTCTGGGCACAAGGTATGGTCTCCCAGGACTACGCCCTAACCTTTCGGGAACAGCTTCCAGCCCAATTTTTTAAGCACTGCAGGAGTCCATTCACTCCTCACTGGCCTCTAATGTAATTTCAGTTCCCCTGTCCCAGAGGGGCACTGGCTTCTATGCCAACTCTTTCTTGGATCTATTTTATCTATATCACATTTGAAAAACATCCATCCTTAAAGACCGAGACCCTTCCATGTAGGATTTCACACTTGCTGAGCAAAGAATTTCTCATCTTGACTGTATGCTCATCTTACGTTTGCGCATACAGTTTTACAATTTTTTTTCTACTGTATCATCAGTTGGTTTTACGAACCAGCTTACACTTCTTTCCTATGCTCTTTCATTTTTTCCAAACAAACCAGAAAATTGTTCAATGCAATATGTTTTGGCAGAAATGTTTTTTGCAGGGGATGGCTATCTGAACACTGATATCCTTTATTACTCCCTTTACCACAGAGATGGGGAACCTCAGGCCCGGGGACTATATAAGGCCCCCAGAATCATTTGGTATGGCCCTCAGAGTTTTTTTTCTGCTAGCCTCATCTGGCTAGCAGGATGCCTAGAATGGCATCCTGCAGCCAGAATTATATGCAGCAGTGCCGTCTGAAGCGTCCTTAGGATGCTTCAGACAGTCACACCACTGCCCTTACGGCTCCGCGAAGCATCCTCAGGATGCTCCAGGCATTGCTGTAATCCCTGGCGATTGTGGCCCCACCCCCGTGTGATGTCACATGGAGGGTCGTGGCCTGCACTGGGCCTGCAAATATTACATATATCAAAATGGCCCCCAACAGAAAAAAGGTTCCCCACCCCTGCTTTACCAGTTACTTATGGAACATCTTTGTTGTGTTTCTATGTCCCCTTTGGTTGCCAAAACAGTTTAATTTAATGAATGAAATTTTGATCTGCGAGATCAGTGGTTGGTGGGCTATATTGATCTGCCTTGGGATATCATGCCTTTTGTGCAGTGCTAATTTTTAGTCCACAAATAAGTAAAAAAAAAAATGATTGGAATGTAGCTATAGTATGGGTTAAAAAGTACATGTTAATTGTGTATGCCACATTTTCTAGTTAAATAAATCTATATATCCAGTTTATAATAAAAGTTGCATTGCATAAAGAAGCTACTTTTCATATTCAAAGACAAACTCACTTTGCTGGAGCTCAAGATATATACCATGTAATCATTTTCTGTCAGTGGGTTTACTGTAAAATGGGTCTGTTCTGCATAGGAAAATATCTCTTGACAATCTCAACTGTGTCTCAAATATCTTCACTTCTGAGAATTTTCGTTAGGTTGAATCCAAAAGCATGTTCTGTCTAACGGCCGGTACACACTAGACGATATGTCGTCCGATCCAGCTTGATCGGATGACATGTCTGAAACATCGTCTAGTGTGTACACTCAATGTTACTGATGATGTGCACTCCCGCGCATCGTCGGCGACATCGCTCATCAGACCTGCATGCTGGTCTAACGGGCAGCATCATCAGCGAGGGCTCAGCAGCCACAAGCAGTCTCCAATTGCTGCTCAGCACACGCTGTGTGCTGGGCTGCTGTTTGGGAGGGGGGGTGGTGCCGGACCCAGGCCCCTCAGAAAGCCCGGGCCCGGGTAATCTGTACCCGCTCCCTCAGAGTATTGTAACGTGTCACTTTTTTTTTTCTTTTAAAATACAGTAATTACAAGGAGAAAAACTTTGCCTCATTTTTTAATTGCACCCATTAATGTCACTTAATGCACACCAGAGCTATTGCAGATGAACAATAGGGCGGGTGGGATTACAGCCTCTACATAAAAATAGGGGGATGGTCTCAATATGGGCAAGTTCTCTACTTGTCCTCTTTAGAATGTTTTATACATTACACCTATAAAATTGAGATCAGTACAGTAAAGATAGGAGGAAGATGGATCAAACCTTAGAGAGAGAGATAACGTAAAGAAGTTATGCAAAGCATAGTCTATAAAATTACAGAAGCTGATAGGTTCCATTTTATCTTTCTTGAAGGTTTGATACATCTCCCCCTATGTCTTGTAGATTAAACAGAAGCACAGTATATAGCATTCAGCACTCCGCACTGTGTCTTAAGCTGATTAGGAGTGTATCTTGTGAATTAATATACTAGGAGAATGAATCCTGACAATATACATCAGATCCATACAATGCATATGTCTGATCACAGCAGTGCCACCTGTGGTCGTTTAGCAGTATTGACTCATAACTGTATGTGAGAAAGCTAATGGAGAATGTATCATGTGACTTTTGAACTACTCAATGAGTCATTATGACAATATATTTCAATCAGCTCCACATGAGTCACTGACCTATTCGAACTAGTGAACTAGAATGCCTGAATCTAGTTCAATGAGCTGCACAGTCACACACACAGTCTGAGCATAGCAGTGCCACCTGTGGTCGTTTAGCAGTACTGAGTCATGCCTAATGGAGCTGCTGTGCTCTCTCTGTCACTGTGTCTAACTCCTCCCACTTGTTTTAGATCCTGATGAACTGTTCTTTGCCAGAGCTGTGAACTAGTTAATTTTGAAGATCAGTTAATTTTGAACTGATCATTCGTGAACTACCCATCACTACTACTGTAGTTGTAGCGATACATCACATCTAAAATTTTGTCCTTAAAAATGTAAATATTCCTTCCTCACTGCAGTGGCGGATCCAGGGGGGGGCGATAAGGGCGAACGCCCCCCGTACAGAAGGCCCGAAGCCCTGTAGGCTTACAATGTGTTTGTGTGCGCCAGCCTGCAGCGCTAGCGATGACTCACAAATCGCTGCTGCTGCCGGTGGTTCTCCTCTGCTGCTGGGCTGCAGTGCAGGCCCATCGTAGTCCCTGCGGGCCCTCCTCCCCTATGGCATCACTGGGGGGGGGGTGCGGCCCTCACATCCGTGACGTCAGCGTCCTCCGTCACCACTGCCGACCTCTGCACGCCGCCGGGGTCAGTCCATTCACTCACCGCGGCCGGTGTCCAGAGCCACACACACTTTCTCTGTGCCTGTTTGTGGCTCTGCCTGGACGCCGGCCACGGTGATGTCATCACGTCGGCTTCGCTAGTGTTTCTGGGATGGAGAAGAATAAGGAGGTGTGCGCCAGCATGGACATCGTGAAGTGAGGTAAGTAGTACTGCACAGGGAAGGGGCATTACTGGGGGTACTGTATAGGGGCACAGTAAGGGCACAGCATTGGGGGCACTGCGTAAGGGGAGCTCCTGGGGGTTTTGTATAAGGGGCTCTACTGGGAGCACTGCATTAGAGCACTACTGGGGGCACTGCATAAGGGTCGCTACTGGGGGTACTGTATAAGGAGCACTACTGGGGCACTGTATAAGGGGCGCTACAGGGGGCACTGCTTAAGGGGTTCTACTGGGGGCACAGCATAATGGGCTCTAATACAGGGGCATTGCATATTGGGCACAACTACAGGGGCATTGCATAAAGGGGTACCGCACTACTAAAGGGGGAACTGCATAATGGGCACAATTACAGGGGACATTGCATAAGGGGCACTACTACTGGGGGAATTGAATAAGGGGCACTACTACTGTGGGCATTGTATTCTTAAACCGCCCCCCCCTAAAAGTAAAATCTGGATCCGCCACTTACTCACTGATCAGCACCTAGTGAACACTATGGTTATTTGTATCATTTTAATATTTGTTGACATAATTATAATGTGATTTTAAGAAATGGTTACTTCAGTTTTCTTTAATGTTTTTTTTTTTTGCTAGGATGAAAAAATGGACTTGGAAAACCTCTCTCTTAACATGGGTGACACATCATGGAAGCTGCCAGCAAGTAGTAACATTTTGTTGAAATCTTCTCCACTGTCTGGTTTATGCCCAGAAGAGGCAAGCTACTTGCGCCTCTCCTTAGGGGAGTTTTTTGGTCAGAGATCTGAAGCACTAGGATGTCTTGGTGGAGGACAAGATGTGAAAAGGGTAAATACCAGACCTATTGGCATATAGTTTATTAAATTGATATTTACTGTAAAACTTTTTTGTCTTGACCCATAAATCTTCAGCTATAGGGAAGTTTTCCATAAAAAAAAAATGCTGGGATGTTTTTTTTTTTTTTTTTTCCTTATCCCCCCCTTAGTAATAGAATGGGCCTTTCTGCAGATTTTTGAGAAGCCGCATGATCTGCTGTTATCACCCCAAAAAATAACAAAATCCCAATCTTGCAAAATATTACTTTTTAAAGTTGAATAAAGGCTTTATTTTATTCTAAATAAATCCATTAAGCTTGAAACAATAACAAATTTATAAGCAGAGATCCGGGGGAAAATAGACTGAGAGATGCAGGCAAAGGTGCCAGTCGGCCCTTTTTATTTTTAAAGAATCAATAAAGTAAAACTCACCAGTCAGCCTAAGATGGCGGTGGTATTCTAGTTTGGCTCCACCACAGTTTGTTTTTTATAATTTTACAGTGTTCTCAGGTGGTGCCTACCAGTTATTTGCTCTCCAGCGTGTCCAGTGCACTCTGGGATTTCTGTTTAGTCTGGGGTCGGATCCAACGCCATTCCAGTGTAAGGGCCAACGCCATCTCTGGACCTTTCTGACTCATTGCCTGCCCTGTCATCCTGCGTTCCAGTTCCAAAGCTGACTGGTCTCCAGTGCTGCCAGGACGTCCGTTTGACTCCCTGTAGCTCCAACCCAGGGGTGGGCTGCTCGTCTCTATTGGAGCCTCTTCCCGCAGCAGTTCCCTTTCTGCTGCTCCAATCTCTGCCTGCTCATGCTGGAAGTCTTGCCGGCGCTCAGGATTGTTCCCCCTCTTGGTGCCTGTTGGTGCAAGATTCCTATACTTCAGAGAGAGCTGTCCTTGGTGAGGGTGCTGGGGTGTGCAGGACATTTCGCTTATACAGGCGTTATAGGTGCTCCTTTCTGATTGCAGTCGAGGGACCTTGCCACTCAGCAGCTTCCCTGCTACAGAGACTTTTCTTCAGGCCTCTGTGACCTTTAGTCTAAATCAGAGAGATATATTTACTCTGCATGACTGTATTATCCAGTGACTGTATTTAGCCATAATAAGTCCTGCCTATACCACCAGCTTATTACTAATTCCTCCTCCAATATATTTTGCTCCAGGATTCCATAGACTTTCCATCACCTTGGAGTGGGGTCTCCCTCTAGATCCAGGGCCTTGTCCAACACTGTTGGCCCAGGCTCTGACTGACGCATGCAGCCTGCAAGTATATAGTCACACGTATTGCATGGTCTGCTTATAAATACCAACACTCCTGCTTAAGTACAGATAGATGGATGCTCTCTTTCAATACATACTATTTTTGCTGAGCCTTGTATTTCACTACTAATTGTGACCACCTGCCTGGTTGCTGCATAAATATTCCATGGGACAGTTTCTTGTGATTACCTATTCTTCCTGTTCAATTGTCTAGTCTTCTGAGGACATCTGTGTTTTATACACCTTTTTTCTTTTATGGGGAAGGACAAGAAAATGAAATACAAATTCGAGCTGATGGGAAAGAGCAGATTTCCCTCATCCTGATATGCGCCGCTTTCTAAAAGTACCCCGTTCTAGACCAGTTGTCAATACTCCTTTTTCTGCGCCACCTTCCTCTCAAGGTAGCATGTCTTCGGGGGAGGGTCTGATTACTCATCTTTCACCTACAGTGCACTTTGCCAGGAGATCTGAGAAATTCTCTCCCATATAAAGTCTCTGCCAACGAAACACAACTTTCAGGCTTTGGATAATAAGCTTCAAGCTGCCATTCATCAGGAGATGACTACCATTCAATCAGATATTGCACCTCATTGACACCTTGGTAGAACACAAAGGGGTTTCTGAGGGCAGCAAACTCGTCAGCTTCTGGGATATTGTGTCACATCAATTTGGCAGAAATTTGTTCCCTAAAATCTCAAATGGAAAATCGTGGTTGCCGTAATATAACATCTGTGTCCGCAACCTACCCGAGGACCTCTCCACTTCCAGTTTGACGAATGTCCTCATGAAGATATTTGGCAAAGTAGTAGTCCTTGATCCTACCCTTGAATGAAATCCTGTTAGATAGGGCTCATAGAACTCTCCACCCAAGAGGTCTACCAACGGACAAACCTCAAAATGTTGTTTGTCGCCTTCACTATTGCATAAAAAGGAGACCATCCTGAAGAATATCTGTCAGCTTGATGGGATTGACATAAATGGCGATAAAATTGATCTTTCAACATTTGGGTTTCCCATTTAACCTCCAAGTTCTGCACAATGGCAGTGTTCTACACATCTAGTCAGGCCTTGATGCCTGTTTCTCTTTTCTGGGCATACAACCCTTGGTGCTTCAGCAATGGTCAGCACTTCATTGTCAATGCATGCTCCCCTGTCTACAGCTAGGGAGCGTGCACCCAGCTTGAAATGGAAATAGAGATGTCTGTCCAGTCTCCCCTGACGTTACCTGAACATTTTCCTGAGATCGATTTTGGTGACTCTTCCTGCTTACTAATTTCAGTCACAATACCATTTTTTTTATTGTATCTCGTTAGTAATGTTATTTCCCTGTCTAGTACTAGCTTATTGCATAATTACTGATAAGTATGTTCCTGTTTTTTTTATCTTTTATTAACTTATGACAAGTATTTACTAATTTAAACCATTTAGCTGATCAGAGCTTTGATTGGTCGTAGTCTTGTCTTTTTTAGCATGGCCCGTATTGCAATTAGTTTTATTTATTGGTGGTCACTGTAGCTGTCCGCCTGTTTACTTGACTGTGTGTTGTTTTTTTTTTTTTTTTATTACTCCTATATCTCTCCTCCTTGTACCAGTTTATTCTTGTGTCCCTTCCCATTCGTATGTGGGATTTATTTGGTCAGCGGTTTCCCATGATTTTCTTAGGGTGGGTTTATAGGATGGCTGTATAACTCATTTTCAGGTTCCTTCACGTCTGGTGTGAAAGACACTGAATTGTCACTATAAATGCTGAGGGCTGAATGTCCCAGAAAAATAGATTCAAGATGCTACAATCTTTCCCGGTTGATAAAATCGATCTTGCATTTGTACCAGAAACCCATTTTAAATATGGCAATTCCCTCTCACTATGTAACTATTACTATTCCCATGTCTTTCGTAGTGGCAATTCCGTTGGGAAGACGCTAGATGTAGCTATTTTATTTTCTAGACACTTGCCCATTGCTGATGTTACCTAACATGGACTTTTGGAAGGTAAACAGCTTTTGCTTAAATATAAATTATGCAACCAATATTTCTCCTTCTTAACCTGTACACTCCTAACCAGGGGCAACCTGCATTAATTTCCTCTGGGCTGGAGAGGGCTTAGCTTTGTTGGAGGTGATTTTTTTAACATCAATTTTTTTTTTCACTTTTCATAACAAATATGGGGTACAGAAAAGAAGGGAGGGAAGGGGGAAAAAAAGGGGAGGGGTTACATATGAGAATCCAAAATTATCCTTTAAATAGAGAAAATGAGATTGGATTAACATATCACAATATCAAATATAAACACACTGACTGAAAAACATACAGATCACAGTATATTAAGTGGAGGTGACCTCATTTAGGCTAAACTGAAGTGGATCAGATAGTGAAGGCTTATGGAGAAATTGTGCACCTTC
Organism: Taudactylus pleione; assembly: GCA_031769625.1. Taxonomy (NCBI): domain Eukaryota; kingdom Metazoa; phylum Chordata; class Amphibia; order Anura; family Myobatrachidae; genus Taudactylus; species Taudactylus pleione. Next base: position 41,805,087 of record JAUIMM010000092.1, read on the forward strand.
CCCATCTGTAACAAAAATTCAGGCCACCATTTCACAAGTGGGGAAGAAGCCTGGAATGAATAAGGCACTGAAGCAGTCTCCATCTCAAAATGGAACTGAATCTTTTTAAATACCTTAAGTAAGGAAGGGGGATGGGACTGTTTCCAATTCTGGGCAAGTGTTGCTATACATATGACCTAAGATATCTTTGAGACGCTTGAATCGATACAGGATGTGGTTGAAGAAGAGCCAGGTCCGGAGAGGGAGATAATACAAGACCGAGCACTTTATTAATCAGAATGAATACTTCCCAAAATCTTTTAATTACGGAACACGTCCCAAAAATATGGTTAATATGGTCAACCTCCCCACAGTTCCATCAACAGACTGTGTCTGCCAAATAGTGTGTAGGCGATCAGGGATAAGATAGTCTATATAGTAGCTTAATATGGATTTGTGAATGATTCAGGCATTTAGACATATGTTTAGACGTAATATAAACCAATTCTCACTGAGCTTCAGAGCTAGTGGCCCAAGTCGAGTTCCCAATGAGTCTGAGAAGAGGACTTCACACACTACTGCACTTGTAGTCGAAGGTTATACCAGTATGAAATGTCACTCGACCTCTACTAGATGTTAAGCGGGAAAACAAGTCCCCGAAAGTATATTGATTCTCTAAACCAGTGACTAATCTGATAGTATTGATATGACTGTGGGTGGGAGAGAGTAGCGACTTTGCAAACTGGAAAATGGTAGTAAAATGCCCCCTTCCAAAAGATCACCTAGAGTTGCAACCCCACAGGAGACCCAAACAGATACCCGTAGAGTGGGAATTAATTTAGGGCCACAAAGGAAAGGCGGGTAATAACCTGGGTATCCCCCTTAAGTCGAGAGAGCAATCTATCCTACACTTTACAAGAGGCTTTTTGTGGATGAAAGAATCGGAGAGCTTGCAGGCCGAAGAGATTTAGGTGTCCACAAATTGGCTAATGGGTAAACTATACAATGTGCCTTTTCTAAAGGAGCCCAACTTTTAACTGAGGGAAGACAAACCCAGTCTCGAAGTTGGGCCAGAAGGCAGGCGTCTTGATAGCCTTTTAAATCAATGAGCACCAGATCATCTTGTTTAGTCAAAATCATTCTAGAGTACGCTATTCTTCCATAAATATGTGTATAAAATGGCACAGCATTTACCTAGATAGGTTTTAGGGAACAGAAACTGGATTGTGTGGAATACATACATAAGTTTAGGAAGTAGGGTAATTTAAAATGCAGCTAATCTGCCTAAACACTAATTATCATAGGAACTGTGTAAACAGGGGGAGAGGGGGAGGGAGGGATTGACATCAGACACAGTGGGAATGGATGAAGAGATGTTGAGACCAAGATAATGTTTCAAAGTAGTTTGCCAAGTATAATTAAACTGAGCATGAAGTGTGGATATAGAGGAATATTTATAGATAGGGCATCTGATTTGGAGATAATCCATTTATAATAGGAAGCATCACTGTAACTGTCTAATAGTTTATGAAGGCAAGGTAATGAGGTCATGGACTAAGATACAAAATTGAGGACATCATCCGCAAAAAGACAGTTTGAGGATTGTATCTTCAACCGGCACACCAGGGAAATCTGAGGCGGCACGGATTCTGGCGCCTAAGGGTTCAATAACTAGATCAAATATAAGAGGGGAAAGAGGGCAACTCTGGTGACATTAGAGATGGGAAACGCATCAGTCAGGAACCCATTACTAAATACCCTAACAGAGGGGGAGCTGTAAAGAGCTAATATAGAGGATAAAATTTGGTTCTGAAAACAGAATTTAGAAAGCACCATACGCATATATAGCCAATTAATCATCTCAAATGCCTTCTCAGCATCAAGTGAAAGTAGCACAAACCCAGTTCCACAGGATGAAAGAAGCAATCAAATTATATATACTCTTAGGGTATTATCGGAAGCTTGTCTGTCTGATACGAATCCCACCTGATCAGGGTGTATTAAGCGGACTTAAACAATTGCCAATCAATTTCGCGTACATTTTAACATCCCCATTCAGAAGTGCAGTATGCAGGATTTTTCCCTGGCTTAGGGATTGCCACTACCTGCGCCTCTAACATCTTAGATGGAAATTTACCAGAGTTTGTGACTTCATTAAACATCTCTGTCGGAGTAGGCAGTAAATACATAGAAATCATTAATAAAACAGTCTCTGGACCTGGAGCTTTGCCTGATGGGAGAGCATTAATCACCAGTGACACCTCTGAAGCCATCCAAGGAGCATTGAGTATAGGACCTGATTCAGACCCGCTCGCTAAGGCGCGATCGCTCGTTCTGAGCGATTATTGCCCATCTGCACATGCATATAATTCGCAGTGCGCATTCGTTGCGATCTGATTTTGGTTGCTCGTAAGCCACTATCAGGTCGCTGCTTTGAGTGACCATGCCGTTTTTGGGAGGTAACAGGCGAAGGTGCTTGTGAACGGGGGAGTGGATGTGCGAATGCAGGCATGTCAGGCCGCCAAAACGCAGTTTAAAGGGTGTGCATAATTAGCAAAGTAGCGTCATTGTACACGTCACCTGCATGTATTTCAGCCAGCACTGATCGCTGTGCTTGTGGCAGGTTAAGGCAACCCCGAGGGCTGTAGCAGCTCCGATGACTCACGATGGTCCTGATTAAGCCTTCATTTCCCGGAGATGACGTATGTTGCAAGTGGCAAGGGGACGTCTTTAGACACTTGCGAGCGGACTTTGCCGTAGCTCGCTAAAACATAGTGGGCGTCCTTACTCGACGCAGTGTGAGCACTTCATTTAAATATACAGTCCCTTTTTGCAAGCGAGCGAGCCGGTCTGAATGAGCTCCATAGTCAGTTGGTAAGTGGACAGAGGTGGGAGATCTAGGCGGTCTAATTTATCCTCTCTTTAGTTCTTTTTAGAGTAGTAATCGGCAAATTGATTTGCAATATCTGCAGGGTTAGTAACCCTAGAGCCTGAAGGGGAAAATGTTTAATCCTATTCCTACCTTGCAGAGTCCTCAATTTGCATGCCAAGAATTTCTTGGCCCTATTTCCAGCAGAGTAAAACTATTGATGTAGTCTGATGGCCCACACCAAGTTAGCCCTTAACAGTTTCTGTAGTTGGCTCCTAATAGAGGACAATTGTGAGATTTAGTGAGATTTGTGAGACAAGGGTGAGATTTATTGCAATCCTCGACCTCTCGGAGTCTAGTTTCTAATTGGGATTGAGCAGCCTGTCCTTTGAGCCTAGCACCCGCTTGGATAGCTGTAACCCGAATCACTGCTTTAAGAGCACACCAGAAATTAAAAACAGACGTATCAGCAGGGGAGTTGGTGTTCAAATACATGAAAAGACTAGTAGCGAAGGACAGCATCTTGCGATAAGTGAGGAGACTGCCTCCAAAGGGTGTGGTGGAACCCTCGAGAAAGAGAGATGTCCTAGGCCCACAAAAGAGGAGCATGGTCTGATCACTGAATAGTCAAAATGGAGTTCGATCTGGAGTGTTGCAGAGTCCATTTATCAGAGAGATCTAAATCTATATGAGGGTATGTACTTATGTGAGCCGCCGGTGACAATCCCGAATGCTGGCTAGGGATATTTGATAGGTGTCGAGACACCTACACCTATCATAATCCCGTCGCAGGAATCCAGGATGACGCGTGACCGAACGAAGTAAGTCCGGGGCACCCATCCTCTTGGCCGCGGGGGGGGTGGCTTAGTTTTAGGGCACCCATGGGGGACTTTGGGTAAGGCACCCCTCCCGGAAGGGTTAGAGTTAGGCTAGGGGAAGGGGGGGTTAGGTGCCACCGGGGGAAGGTTAGGGTTAGGCACCCCACCGGGAGGGTTGGCTTTAGGGTGCGGGGAGGGGGATTAGGTTTAGGCACCCCTGGGGGGAGTTTAGGGTTAGGCACCCTTAAGGGAGCATTGGGGGGGGAAGGTTAGGTGACTTACCTGCCGCTGTCGGGATTTCCTCCCTTAGGTCACACGCTGTTGGGATTTAAACAGCTGCCGGCATTTCAATCCCATTCCCTATATGAGAATAGGAATTATAAACTCTACCAGAAGGATTCTGCAGCCTTCAAACATTGGGTCAAAGTGTTTACTGCAGGGGACAAAAAATTGCAGTAAAAACAAAGAGGTGGGGAGTGGCACAGACACCACCACCTGTGTTCAATGCGGTAACAATATAATAAGAAAATTAGAATAAACATACGTAACACATACAAAGCTAACCTAATAAACATACTAGAAATAAAGAGAAAAAAATCCCAGAAACACTAAATCAAGGAATAAAACAAACCTATCATAGTATGATCGGACATCAACAGCACACATACTCAGACTCTCAAAGAGCACAATCCAAAGAATCAAGCATAGCAAGTATCAAGTTCTGAGTATCAATAGAAGTTCAAATAGGTCCACCATGTTATGGATAAGAGTTACTGCGTGGACCACTCAGGTTGTGTAGGTGCAGCTTTCCGAATGGCTGGAGGCAATTGGACCGGAATGTCCCAATCAGAGATAAGTTTAACCCTGGCATCCAGTGAAGAGTTGATGTATGTAGAACTGTCATATTGACCTATCAATTTCACTGGGAAGCCCTAGCGTTATGTAGTCTCGTGGGAGCAAAGAGCTGAAGTGATGGGCGCAAATGACCTGCGTTTAGAAATGGTTATAGCAGAGAAATCAGCGAAGAGTTGTAGGCCACCCTGAATGTCAGCCTTCCGCCAACCGTGTAGCTTGTAAAATACATTCCTTAACTGTAAAGAAATGGACACAAACCAAGGTATCCTTAGGGAGGGAACTTGAGACCGTCCGGAGTCTGGAAAGTCGATTAATACGGTCTATAAAAGTCTTTATCATCAACATTAGGTAGCAATTTATGGAAAAGAGATAAAGCATAGTCCTGTAATTTGGAATTGGAAACTGAAGGCCTGAATCAGCAAGGATCACAACTGCGATTACGCACACAATCGGACGATTGTTGCGTACTGCGTATGCATTGCCGTGCGCGAACACTCCAATGCGGTCGGGACTGTTATGGTAGTGGCTACGCAGACCCATTGCAGAGTGATTGACAGGAAGTACCATTTGGGGGGTGGTGGCTGGGGGAGTGGTCGGCGAAACGCAGGCATGCGAGTGCGTTTGAACGCCATTGCAGGGGCGTGCATAAATTATCCACTTCAATGCTATACGCAGCTTGTGTACTCACTGCGTGCAACAAGGTTAGCAATTCTGGAGTAAGGACAGAGCTTGTGCAAGTGTGCATGAGACTACGATTGTGCTCGATGTTACTGATGGTTTCGCAGTCTTGCTAAGTAGTACGGATGTGTGTAAGTTAAGGTGGGCGTCTTTATGTTGTGCTACGATGGCATAGCGATTGCAGAGGATTAGCATATCTTCGCAGTGAGACTGCGTGCGTAATCGCTATTGAATTTGCAGTTGTGATCTGTACTGAATTGGCCCAAAGTCAGGGATGCCCCAGATCTTGATGATCCACTGCGACTGACCCGCCATTTTATCCCAAAAGACCTCCATTTCAGACTGCAAGTGGTCGTGAGCCGAAATGAGGTAATTATGAGAGGAGACCAGTTCATCCATCTCTGCTCCAAATCTTGCGTGAGATCCGTTTTAAAGGCTGATAACACAAAACTGTGCACCGTGGCACAATGGGGTGCCTCTGAACACTTGCAGGTTGGTGGTCCAGCAGCAAATCAAATTATTTATGGTCAATGTAATGTAAATATGTGGACAAACAGAAGCTCAAACCTGTCGAACACTACCACATAACCGAAGGATGACAGGTTAGCACAATTTACTTCGCTTGACTTCTTTGTTATTGAGAAATTCAGAAAAAAATGTAGCAAAGTTAAACTTAGGGAACAATTCTGATATTCTAGGGCACTGTGATTCAAAAAAGTTTGGGAACCGGTGAGCTAGAAGCATCTGCAAGCTCAAGGCTAACTGGTATTGTAGGTAGTGAGGCATCAGCTTGAGAGTTGGAGCCACGGGTAACTCTGGAGCCACTGAAAAGAAGTTTTGGAGGAGCTCGCACTTTAGGACGTTTGGGATTCATAATGAAAAAAGATTATAAGAGAAACACGTAAAAGGGACCAAATCTAGTTAGAGAAAGCAGAAAACTTGCGGTGCTGTTAATGAAGAAAACGATGATGTATAGGTATCAATGCTCCATTGAAATTAGAAGCTGCATTTAGAAAAAACAGGTGGCGGCAAATGGGCACATAATGGTCACATCATACCCAGTGATATATCCAAGGTGCTTGGCAAAAATGATGCATGCTACCCCTAAGGTCCAGACACCATAGAGAGTCTGGGTCCGGCCACAGAACCTCAGTGCAGCGTACCCCGGCATGAGTAACTATGCAGGGGCCCGAGAAGTAGCAGCAGCGCCAGCACTTTAATGGAGAGCTCCATTCCCCTTGAATAGCATGAATAGCTCCATTCCCCTTGAATTCTACATGAAGTTCTGTAGAGCCCACCTAAGACAAAGGGCCACACAAAAAAAGCAGACTCACCCAAGCAGCTGCAGTCCCCAGTTAGCTTTGAACACAGCGATTCGAAATGGTGCATCTGCTGGGAGAGGAGGCTGCAGCCATGCCACAAAACTGGCACTAGCGGGGCCACAGACAGCTTGATAGAAACACCGTGAGCATCGGGGGCACACTGGGAGGAGTGGACAGAGGCTCCAGGGAACCAAGCAGAGCTCCAAAATCACGTCCCGTGCAGTGCCCTGGTCAGGCCACGCCCCATTGAGGTGATTTGAAAAGGACTCTTGACCCTGACAACTACAGTACAACTCTAATAGTGCCCCTTGCCTATCTGGTAAGGAATACAGGCAAGTTAGATGTACCCTCGACGAACACCAGCTGGTGGACACTTGAAGATTAACCCATCCTACAGACCTAGACTACACCTTATTTTGTTGCCTCCACCTGGTTTACTCTACCTTGACTACATTTTCTTGAGCCACCATCACCTTTACCTACTATTAGATGTTACTGTAGGACTGGTTACATGTGGTCAGATCATGTCCATTGTTTTCTCTGTTCCCAATTATGAAGTGTAACGGAATATGCTGACACTATATAAGTTACTGATGATAAATAAATAAGTCTCACTCTATCTCTCCAGCAACCCTCACTGAAACCCTGGTCTTGGTATTTTAATGAACAGGATGCTTACTGTAAATCCAAATTGGAGACCTCTTTAGACTCTCATATTGAATGTGACGGTTTATTCGACATCTACATGGTTTCCATTTGGGAAGCACATAAATGCGTCTTGCTGGGTATGGGCATCCAATTGGTTTCTTACTTAAGAAAGCAGAAGACCCAACACAGAGCTGCCCTACTCACTAAAGTTAAATCTTTTGAAACTTCACACAAAGCTTCCTTATCTCCCCATTACAATGCAGAGCTAGTCAAAGCTTGCATTGCTTTAAATAGATTATTCAACAATAAACTTAAATTATCATATCGTAAATGCTGTAGCCACTATTATCAGTGGGGGTAACAAACCAGGTAGGTTGCTTGTTAAAGCTTTGCGGAAGCCGCATGCGGTCATATTCATTTATGCCATCAAAGATGGGCAGGGGTTCACACAGAGATGATTTCAAAATAGTTTAGGACCTATTACACTAAACAAAATTTGTCAGGGGAGATGACCAGAGAGGATACAATTGCTCACTGGATTGCAATAAATGAGTATCCTCAATCACTTAGCTTCTGTACTCTCTTTGGAAGACACTTTTTTTTGAGCAGTCCTTCCTTCTGGAGGAAGTAGAGCAGGTGATTTCTTCGTTACCTGCCTGGGTCCAGACCGCTTTTCCATAACCTATTTTAATGCATTCAAGTACAAACTCACCCCTCTACTGGTTCAGGCTTATAATTCTACTTATGAAAAACCCATTTCTCCAAACAATCTTTGGAAGCCCATAGCACAGTGCTCCCTAAGGAAGGAAAAGATCCTGTTTTATGCCTGAGTTTTAGGCCCATCTCGCTTCTTTAGAATATCAGTATGAAACTTTTCGCTAAACTAAATCATTTGTAAATCTACTCTAGCCAAAGTTGATTTGTGGAGATCATTTGGGCTTTGTTATGGGTCGTGAAGCCAGGGATACCACCAAAGTTAATCATGTAGTTCATTATGCCTCTGTCATCATGGCATTCGATCCTTTTATCCACAGATGCAGAAAATTACTTTGATTGTGTTGATATGGGTTTAATGAGGGGCCTTATGCTGTATTTGGGACTGGCACCCGCTTGTCTCTCTAGAATCCTGGCTCTCTGATTCTCCATCTGTGAGACTTAGGATCAGTGGTTCCTTTTCCGAGGCCTTTGATATAACAAACGGCACTAGACAAGGCTGTCCGCGCTCTCCCATTATTTGTGTTGTGCATGAAGGCATTGGCAAGAGCCATTAGACTAACTCCAAATATTTTTGGGATACTTATAGTTGTGCAAGAATGGAAATTGGCCTTATTTGCAGGCGACTTGTTGGTCTTCACAGATTTGGTTGTTTTGCTTCCTAACCTCTTATCTGAGTTCTGGGAATTTGTTCGTTGATCGAACTCTAAAATTAATTATTCGAAGTCTGTTGTCCTGAAATTGATGACACATGCTTTAGTAGTTGCCAGTTTGAAACATGCCTTCTCCTTTGCCTGTCACCCCTCACAGCTCAAATAGCTGGGTGTTCAGATCACTAGAGACCACTCACCATTGTTTCCCTCAAATTTTATCCCCTTGTTACAGGCTTTTCGCACAGACTATAGCAAATGACCTTTTATATTTACTACAGACATTTCCATTCCACGTCTCTCTCCATCGTGGCTTCAAGCTCTACAGCATCTTATCCAGCAATTTGTATGGGGTCGGTCACAACCCAGATTCAAACATGATATCTTATATAGTCATAAACATGTGTATGGTCTACAACTCTCATATCGCAAAGTCACAATCGTGCCATATTACTAAACCAAATCTTTTAATCTCATCGTAAAGATTCCAAGCAATGGTTCTCCTGGCTTCCGAAACTCCCAAAAGTTGACCACCCAACCATCACTTCCACCTTTTATGATGTTGGAGGAAACAGAGCGCTTCCTCGTGTTTCTATATTTCTCCTCTCACGTCTTTCCTATATAACCTCTATTATGCCCCAGGTCTTCAAGCTCCTTCCTGTTCTGTTGCGGGCAGCTGGTGTGCTCATCCGGTATATCCCCTTTTCAGAGTTACAGCCATTTTTACCATTTACCACAATCAGAATTATGGAGATACTTTGCCACATTCTGGTCTCCTCGGTCAATGCCCTAGACCTTTCCAGAGACCTCATTCTTTTGAAACTATTCGTGCCTCCACTCAAACACCCCCTCATATTCCATTTTGCATACATTTCTTATCGAGATCCTCATCCATACACTCCATTCACTGCTGCATGGAGAGAGACCTTCACCGATTAATACCTGAGTTTGTTTGGGATTAAAAATAATAAATACGTATGCCAGCTCATTAAGCTCTGCAACCTTAGAGACTCTATAAGGTGTTTTTTTGGTTGATAGACACCCCTAGTATACCACACAAGCTATCCAGTTTCTGGAAGCTTTTTTGCATATTTAGTGGAATTTGGACATTCATTTTGAAGTTCTCTCAGTGCATGTCAGATTTATCTCCAGATCTGAACGATAACGATTTAAAAAACCGTTCAATCGCTCATATCTGAAGGGAAATCTGACATGTCTGAACGATGCCGTTCCCGGTGGTCAGATTACTATATCTGACATCTGAAATCTTCCAAAACTGACAGCAAAACACATCAGTCATTTTAATGCAGTCAAAAATCGTTCATAGTTCAAATCGTTCAATCGTTCATCGGACACATCTGACAAATCCGACCGTGTGTAACTATGAACCTAAAGAGGTGATGTCCGAAGAAATCCAGGGTTCTGGCTTTAAAACTTTACCACTGCCTCGGCCAGCACATATAAGAAATATCTTCTATGACACCTCAACAATGCAGCAAAGGCTGAGATCCAAGCCCTTTGGAAGTTATATAACCTCCACTATTGGGGATTGGTTTTCAAAGGCAGAATACTACATTGACATGGATTATATAATAACATTGTCTTGAGGCAACCATTCCGACTCCTCTGCTACCTGGCCTCGTTGGCGTTCAAGGAGTTTTCTCTATGCACATCATACCTCTGAGCTGCAGCTGCTTCCTACCCCCCCCCCCCCAGCCTCCCTTCTCCCTCAGAGTTCACTCCCCTCCCTCCAACCATCCATCTTTCCTCCATCTTCCTTCTTCCCTAGTCACATGTTTTATCTTGTGGTTGCATTATGTTTGGTACTTTCTTTTGTATAACCAAGACATGCTGAAAAAACATATTATTATGGTTTCTATTGTTATGAACAAATGAACATGTTACTACATTATGTGATTATTTTTTTGGTCCTGGATATTTCTCTTCTACATTACTTGCTTTTGTATACAGCTATTTATTCAATAAAAATAGTTTGAATAGCCTATTCTCACTCAAAGTTAAAGCATATAAGGCTAATTGTCGCACAGGTTTTGTTCTTGTGTAATTTTTTTATATTTATTTTTATTTTTTTGTCAACTTCACACAGCCCTCTTTTGGCTATCATATCATTTCACCAGAGAAGCAAGAGCCTATTGTATTACTGAAAGAATCCGATACTTCCGAAAACTCGGGCCATAATGACACCATAATGTTTTGTGATGACACTTTAATGCCAGGTATGGAATATTTTCTCTGTATGCAGGAAATGTGTTTTTTTTTTTTTTTTTTTAGACTACTTTGTACTTTCCTTTTTGTACCTTTTTACAATGGCTAATAAAAAATTTTCTTTCTCCACTAGGGGGCACTGGGATGACACTGGGTATAGCCTGGAGAGGAGAGTCTGGGCATCAAATAGTTAAAATTACCCACAAGCCCAGGCCCCCTCCTGGATCTCAGTTTGAGTTTGGTGCCGGATGGAGCTGGGCTCCAATTTTAGGGGTGCTGCTTTAGGTGGTCCCCCGCAGTTATTTTATTTACATTGAGTGGGCAGTGTAAGGCGTCCCAGAGGACACAAAACTGATGCCCTAGCGCACGTGGCCACAGCTGGCGACTGGGTCAGCGACTTCAGCCGCGGACTCAGGCCATCTGGAGCCACAGCCGGCGTTCAGCGGGGATCAGGTAAGACTGCTCCCTGCATGAAGGGAGCCACGTGTTTGCGGCTTTAACCCCCGAAGGTCTCCTGCCCCGGTGGTAAAAGCAGTGGGGGCTTTCAGTCTCCTGCGCTTCCCACTAGACCACCAGGATAGTTTTATGGAGCAGAGTGCTGCTAATTAGCAGCAGCGGGTGTTTTCTGTTAGCCCCTCCCCCAACCCTGGGGCATGCTTTCCCATCCGTGGTCAGCAAACCCCAGCCAGGATTCTCCCCTCTCTTCTCCTGAATGCTGAGCAGATATTTTCTCTCATAGCCTACCTCAGCGTTGGAGAGAGGAGCTAGGCTCTGGGCTCCTCTCATAGCCTGTTCCCAGCAGCTATGTTATACATATTGCTCCTTCCTGCTATATTGGATTGCTTGTTAAGCAGCATTTGCCCACATTTCTTACGTTGAGTGGTCTGTGTGCATGTAAGTAGTTGTACTTTTCTTTGTGTCTCTGTACCTGCTGTGGTTACTGGTCACCTGGGGAACATCCATTGCAAGGGTGAGTGCAGCTCCCAGTATATTGATTGTGATACATACTAGCACTGTGAGACCCTTTTTGCCTACACATACAGTATCCTCAATTGTTTATTTTGGTGTTTGGGGATTTCTGTGACTCTCAGGATATCCCGAAAGAAGATTACCGTGTTGCACAACTGTAAGAAGTGTATTAATTTAATTTCTCCTCAGGATCCGGAGCAGGTTGGCCTTCGTGTCAGTTGCTTTACGGCCCTGCAGCAGGCAAGTTTGCCCATTGTATCCAGTCAGGAACCGGCTTGGGCATCCAGGATAATACTGGTAATGTCACAGTTTGTAGGCCGGATGGCAGTCCCAGTGCCTCCTGTCCTTGCCGTGGTGCTCCCATGGCGGAGCCAACTTGGATGCAATCATTTGCTCAGTCAGTCAAGGGGGTTAGCTCAGGTGTCCACATCTTTTCAGCAGATGCTAGATAAAGATAGGGCTTTCAGACACTGGTATGCTGCATGTGAGCTGGACGACTATATTACTCATCTTATTATGTCGTCCCTCCTTCCTATTCCTAACACTGCATCTCTTAAAGATCCTATGGATAGGAAGCTAGAACATTTCCTAAAGTCCATTTATGTTGTTGCAGGTGCTCTGGTTCGTCCAGCCCATGCATCGGTTTGGGTGTCTAAAGCTGTCGGCTGCTGGGCAGACGCTTTAGAGGATGAGTTCACCTCAGGCACTCACAGTGCTCCTGTTATCCTTGGTTAGGCATATTGGAGAGGTAGCTTCTTATCTCTCCGAAGCGGCCATAGATTCACGGATTTTGACTTCTAAGGTTTTGGCTTCTGCAATTGCAGCCAGAAGAGCCATCTGGTTGCTCAACTGGAGGGCCAACACAAAATCAAAGAAGGCTCTGGAAACCCTGCCTATTCAGGAGGCGTTTTGTTCGGTCTGGAATTGGACAGGATAGTGGCCACTCTAGCAGCGTTTAAGGGCCTGATTCACTATGGTACGCAACATTGCGTACGCATGCAGTTTCACTGCGATAGTATGGTAATCCATGACGATTGCAATGCCACCGCAGCACCACATAAGGACGCCCACTTTACCTTGCACGCACATCCGTAATGTTTAGCAGTACTGCAAAAACATCGGTACAATCTAGTACTTAGCAGCCTCACACACAGTTAAGGCAGGGCAGACCTTACTCAGGAATTGATTACTTGAGCACACGCTATGAGGCCTCAGGCTGCGTATGATATCGCAGTGGATAATATATGCACGCCCATGCAACAGCATTCAAATGCACTGGCACGCCTGCATTCGGCTGACACCCCCCCCCCCCCATCACCACCCCCAAACGGCACTTCCTATCAATCACTCTGTGATGGGTCTGCGTAGTCACTGATCGGAATGGCTATTTCTTGCACGCAAACTGCGATGCATGAGCACAACGGAACAATCAGCTGATTGCGTGCGTATATGCAACTGCGTTCCATGCTGAATCAGGCCCTAAGTCCGCTTTCTTAACGTCAGTTGCCACTTAGACACCTAGAACTTCAGTCTCTCGTTCCTTTCGCCCGCAGGGCAAAGCCAGAGGTCAGCCATTTCAGAGAAGCCAGGGTTCGTCCCCAAAAGCTCCAAACCTCGAGGTAAGCAACCCTGTTCCACTAGATGTCTGTCTGTCTGACAAGCCTGCCGCATAATTGGGCGGGCCTACTTCCAGGAGACCTCTGGGTCGGAGGCCAGCTTCTTTGCTTTTTGGCAGTGTTGATGCAGAACACGACAGGCGCTTGGGTCAGAGGTGTCTTGTCTCGGGGCTATGCTCTCACAATCTGTTTCTGATGCAGATGTTGGGCGGCTCATTTACAATTTAAAACACCTGAACCAGTTCCTCAAGATTCCCAAATTCCACATGGAGTCCCTGTGGTCCATCATTCTAGCCACAGGACTTTATGGCATCATTGGATATCCAGGATGTCTATTTGCATATCCCTATACGAGCCAGTTACCAATGCTTCCTCAGGTTTGCAGTACAAACCAGCCATTATCAGTTTTAGGGAATTACCTTTTGGTCTGTCCCTGGCCCCTTGTGTGTTCACGAAGGTCATGGCGGTAATAGCAGCACATCTTTGCCACAGGGACATCAGAATCTTACACTCCTTGGATGACTTGCTTCTTCTGCCCCAGTCTCCGACAGTCCTCAGAGATTACATCCATCTAACGGTGGAGCTTCTACTGTCACACGGTTGGATATTCAGTTGGCAGAAATCCACGTTAACTCTGTCCCAGGAGATGCTCCACTGGGGGCCTTGTTGGGTACCAGAGCTCAAAGAGTCTTCCTTCCTCTGTAAGATCTTGATCTTACAAACCAGAATCCTCACCTTTCTAGGCCAGCGTTTGGTGTCCATACACTCGTGCAGACAGATTCTGGGGTCTCTGGTTTCAAGGCACAGACTCTCTACTTCCCCAGGAGGTGCATCTCTCTCTACTGTGGTGAATCCAGCGCTCACATCTGGACAATGGTCGCCCCTTTTGGATCTAGGACTAGGTCTTACCACCGATGCAAACCTTCAGGAGTGGGGTGCAGTAACCTGTTGTCTATACTTTTCAGGGTCATTGGGCGCTGGAGCCAGCTCTCCATCAACATCCTGAAACTTCGTGCCATATACAGGGCTCAGTGTCAGGTACAGCACCTCCTTCAGGGATGTCGGGTCAAGGTACAGTCTGACAATGCAATTTCAGTGGCTTACATTAAACACCTGGGTGGCACTTGCAGTCAAGCAGCCATGCAGGTGTCAGAGTCTGTATTTGTTGTGGACCCGGGGTGGAAGCAGGAGCAGACACAGGTTTAAACTGAAAGGTGGGTTGTTTAATGTGACTGTTAGAAGACATGAATAATGATTAACTAAAGTCCAGTAATAAGTAAACTGATATATGTGGCTGAAGGGAGCTGTAGTAAATGGGAGTAACGAATGTCCAGATCAGTGACAGAGATGAATCCAGATAAACTGTGAGAGTGAAGTGGGATTCCTGGTTTGCTGAATAGTGGTGAAGGGGATATCCAGTAATGAGGTGATGCAGGCTGAAATGGAAATCCGGAAATGCTGTGATGGGTTGACTGAGGAAACAGGTTCAGGCAGGAGTGGGTTAACTGTGAAGACAGGTTCAGGCAGGAGTGAGTCTGGTGGAAGGTTCAGGGCTGATCTCAGCAGTAAGCAAGACAGAGTAGTGCAGGCTATGCAGGGAGCCAGAGGCCGACAAGGAGCTGGAGCTATCACCGGTACACAAGTCTAGGTCTCAAAAGCATAGTGGAGTCTCTCTCACAGCTATGCTGTGAAAACGTTGCACTGACAACTACAGGGAGCTCCAAACACCCTTAAGTACCCAGTAGCATAACATGATAGGCCAGAGAGAACAGGTGACCTACAGACTATTAGCCTGCTATGTCACATGGCCAAAGACAACATGGCGGCGCTCAGACACCTGTGACACAGAGATGCCGCTAGACTTACCCTTACCAGGACCTCTGCGTACAGCCAGTGCCAGTCTCCACATGCCAGCTCCCCCAACAGAAGGACCGCGCCACAGCGCCCTCACCGGTAAGGACCGCAAACCTCCACGCCGCGAAACCCTGGTCGTGACAGCAGGAAGTCAGCCAAATTCTCGGTTGGGCAGAGCATCATCTTCCAGCACTGTCCGCAGTCTTCATCCCGGGTGTTCATAATTGGGAAGCGGACTTCCTAGTCGTCAGGATGTTAATGCAGGCGAGTTACTGCTCCCGCACCAGAAATACAGAAGCTCTCCTGTTAGATGCCCTAGCGGTTCCTTGGAACTTCCCTCTGATTTACATTTTCCCTCCGATCTTAATGATTCCTCGTAGCTATAACCGGGTTTGGCGTACCTATTTTTCTTGGTGTACAACTAGGAATTTTAACCCCAGGTCTTTCCGCCTATCCCATATCCTTCCCTTTATGCAGACAGGTCTGGATTTAGACCTCCGGCTCTTGTCCATGAAGGTCCAGGTTTCTGCCTTGTCCATTCTCTTTCAAAGACAGCACTGCTCCCAGATGGTCAAATCTTTTTCCAGAGAGTTCTCCACGTTCATGCACAATTTGTGGCTCCTTGGGGACTTGTCCCTGGTTCTCCGAGCTCTCCAGTTGGTTCCCTTTGAACTGTTACAGACAGTTTAGTTACGCTGGCTTACATGGAAAACGTCTTTTATTTTTTTGTTTTTTAATTTTTTTTTACCCATTGCGTCGGCGTGCAGGGTGTTGGATTTCACCGCCCTATAATGTCGCTCCCCGTTCCTTCTTTTCCATTCAGACAGGGCTGTGCTACGGACTCACCTGGGCTACCTTCCCAAGGTGGTGTCACACTTCCACATAAATCAAGAAATTGTGGTACCTGCTTTCCAGACCTCAGAGTCTTCTCAGCCAGAAGCTTCCTTTTGGATGTGGTAATGGCTATCCGGCTTTGTCAAAAGGACTAGAGATATTCACAAGTCGAATTCTCTGTTAGTCTTATGACGTTCATAAAAGTGGCTGACCAGCTACTAAACAGACCTTGACCTCGCTGGTTCTGCTTAACCATTCTCCGGGGCTTACTCCTTGGCAAACCTTCCTACCTCTGCCGTGGTGACAGCTAATTCCACTCGGTCAGTGGGGGACTTCTTGGGCAGCGCACTGTGGAGCTTCAGCACAACAGCTCTGTAGAGCTGCCATGTGGTCGTCTGCTCACAATTTCATCTTCTTTTACTCCTTTTGATATTTCTGCCACCTCGGTCGCCGCCTTCGGGCTTCCCCACCCATAGGGAACAGCTTTGGGACGTCCCAGTGCCATCCCTATGCCTCCTAGTGGAGGAGGAAGAAGAAAAAAAGGAGACTTATGCTGCATACCTGTTAAGTCTTCGACTCCATAGGGGGCACAGGGCGCCCATCCTGACGCACCTGACTGCCGGGGTGTGTTTCCTTGGTGACCTATCCGGCTGTACTTTCCATGGTTTGTATGGTGCTGTTTGTGCCGGACTTCCTTTTTCTTTCTACTCTGCTTCGCTCCTGCTGTGGGCTTGCAAACTAAACTGAGGGCCAGTGGCTGGGTTGCGAGGTATAGAGGAGAGGGAGCCTCGGCTTGTGGGTAATTTTAATTAACTATTTAGTGCCCAGACTCTCCTCTCCATGCTATACCAGTGTTATCCCTGTGCCCCCTATGGAGTCGAAGAAAGAGATTTAACAGGTAAACACCATAAGTCTAATTTTCTTTCATCCAATGGGGGATACTGGGTCACTGGGTATAGGTGGAGCTAAAAGAGCCTGGGCGCCAAATAGTTAGTTTGAAGCAGCAGCTCCTCCCCTATACCCTCCCCCCCTGCACCCATTTTCTTTTTGGTGCCCAAGGAGCTGGGTGTGTGTTTTGTTTTTTATTTTGTTTTTTTTCAGCTGCCTATGCAGCTGATTTAAGTTTATTATTTTATTTTTCGTTGGGCAGAGGTAGCGATCACACCGGCCGCTCCTTCACTCTGCTCCTGTGGCCAGCACACTGACTTTTGTGTGTCCATGACATCAGCCAGTCCCCAGAAAACACAGCATGGACACAGCCGCCGCAGGAACCTAGCGGTAGCATATAGGAGGCTCCCCGCACTGCGGGGAGTTGGAACACAGCGGCGATCCCCCTCCAGTGGGGGCGGTCACAGGAGGGGATGGTAATGGTGACCCAGTTCTCCCCGCCTACCCTCTGGACCACTAGGGACATGCTTGGTCCACTTACCCACCACTCCCCGCCTACCCACTGGACCACTAGGGACATGTAACAGGATGCCGTTACAAACTGCCGCAAGTCCCTTGGGGTAGGCCATGGGAGGGTGTGCCATCACCCTCTCTCTCTTCCCACACCTTTTTGGCACACTGCCTTCCTCAGGGCAGCTCCCAAAAGGCGCACTCTCCACATAGGTCCTGATTTTAAGTTGCTAGCCGTTTCTA
Source organism: Taudactylus pleione (assembly GCA_031769625.1). NCBI lineage: Eukaryota > Metazoa > Chordata > Amphibia > Anura > Myobatrachidae > Taudactylus > Taudactylus pleione. The sequence continues at coordinate 41,822,760 of JAUIMM010000092.1, forward strand.
CTAAGCAGTAGGGTAGTGTGCTTTTAATTTAAGTTGTTTTGAGATTAGACCAGTGGTTCTCAAACTTGGTCCTCAGGACCCCACACAGTTCACGTTTTGCAGGTCACCCAGCAGGAGCACAGGTGTAGTCATTTCTCACCGACACATTTTAAAAGACCCACAGGTGGAGATAATGCTCTGTTTGGGGTCCTGAGGACCAAGTTTGAGAACCTGTGGATTAGATTGTCTGACTGCACTATTGAATTCAATTGTGGACACAGGTTAACTACCTAAGATACCTGCCAGGACTTAGTTGCCTCTTTTTAAGTCCCATGCCTAACAGGACTTACAGTTGTCTCTGTTCAAGTTTACTGACTGTTTTCCTGTGTTAGAGTAATATATACACGGTATTACAGATCTGGTTTACTTCTGCTCCCTCTAGATGAAGCCACGCATGTAATAACATGAGGTTCACAGTCTTCCCCCTCAGGCCACTTTATGTGCCCTCTGCTGGTATTTCCTCACAGACGCCTAATCAGGTCTGCTCACCGGTATTAGTGTGCAATGCCCTCACCTGCAGGCAACACTAATCTCGAGCCTCAATGCTTTTCCAAGGTGTGGCAGTCTAGTTCCCAGTGGCTCATCCCCTTATAGTTGCTTCAGTGTTCTTGCTGGTATAACAATAACTTGTCTAGACAGTCTTTCCCCTTAGCTATTAGCTCAGAGGGTAGATTTAACCAACCCCCCCCCCTCCCGCTCCAGGGACTGCAGGGATTTTCCAGTTGCTATTAGGTCTATCTCTGGTGTCCAGCTCACTACCACAGATGCTGGGTCCTGTATTCCTCTGTATACATAGAACCACAGGCTGCGGTCGGGTTCATACTCTTATCCATAGGGTTTTGTTGCTGTTAGCAGAACGGACTGCCCTTCCCAGGGCATATCAGTTTTAAACACTATATCAGCAGGAGATGTTCCTTTTCCTTTCTTCAGCGCAGATGAAAGCTTGGTAGTATGGCAGAATCTTAGACCCTACCTCCTGTTTTGTTTTGGGTCTCTAGTAACCTTTATTGGTTTGTCATACTGATCGTGCCTCCACCCCCCCCCCCCCCCTCTATCTGCCCCTGGCTGAAGGGCTCACAGCGCCCCCTGTTCAGCGAAAGTGGTGCTGCAAAGCATTTTTACTTTTTTTCCCTAATGGAGCCTGGGTTGGCTCCCTACAGAGTACTGGGGCCCGGGATAGCTCCCTACGGGCCTGGCCTTCCCAGATGACTCTGGCTATGGTACTTGTGTGCCTTTTATAATATGCCTTAGGTGTTTTAAGAGGGAGGTCCATACACTTATCCGTGGTATGTCTCAGGAACGCCATTTTCATGGGTACACTTTGCTCATTCTGTATTCTGGACGTCTGTCAGTTTGCAATGTGTGGGTTCCTGCTCTCAGGTCTACTGACTGCAATTTGCACTTGGGAACCCACATGTTCCAAGTTATACTACAAAACACATACATGCTCATACTACAGGGTGCATACCACTATTTATAGGTGTGTATTAACTACCTTCGGTACCATTCCATTAAGAGCTAGGGAGCACGCTTTGCGCTGCCAAGGCCACATCTTCTCTTGATGCCCTTGATTGCATCTCTTTCGAGCTACAACATTAATATACACCTCATTATCCTACAGGATAGGTTGCAATTGCCTTGTCAGGGCCATGCCCTAAAACAACGGGAGTACATTTTACTCTCCAGGGTCCACAGTGCTCAGATGATGTGTCCCTTAAGGTGCCCCCACACTTGACGATTATCTACACGATTTTGATGCATCGTAACGATAAATCGTTCAAATTTGTGCAAATCGTGCAGTTTCCACTGAGCGATAACTATTCCATGTGCGGTCCCGCGGGTCGTTAATCGTATTTTCAGATCTTACTTACTGCAGGTAAGATCTGACAATCTCTTTAACGATGTACTGGAAATCGTTAAGGAAGCACGATAGGTTGTTAGTAAATCGTATGCACAATACCATTTGTCCAGGGAGCTTCCGGGGAGTTCAAAGGATATCGTTAACGTTATTGCATCATTTGTGAGTCGTTTAGTGTCTGGGCACCTTTACAGATTTCTCTGTTTGTCACTACCTTGCAGCCTATACAAGAATTGTCTCCTCACAACGTTTGCTACACGTATATAAGTAGTCGTTGTTTTGTGCGTCTTTTTTATACTACTACAAAAAAAAAGGCGACAGAGGTCATTTACACTGCATTGGCACTTTCTTTATTGTCTTTATAGCATACTTCTCTGCCACTGACTATCTTCCAGTCTATTGCTGTGAGAAAATACAGGGACATGCTACCTAGTTTATCACTGCCTGACCTACAGAGTGGACAGGTCCTGCTATGGTCAGAGGATTCTTAGCTTTCTTCTGGTAGATATATTATCAACCACTGCTCCTGCTTCCAACGGTTTTCAGCTGGCTAGGCTGGTAGGCAAATCTGCCTTTTTGGTGACCCCAGCTACACCTTGTAAGCCTTGGTGTTGGGAACCTTTGCCAGTGGTTGGTAGACCCCCTATCCCCTTGCAATCTATCCTCTGGGGTTAAAATTTTAGCCCAGGTCTACACCTGAAGCTCACTCTGCAATCCTCTGCATTAGTCTTGACTGTTTTCTTATTGTGACTTCTCCATTTCATCTCAACTTGGAAATCGTGGTGCCCCCTCTTCTAAAGAATGGGTAATTTGGACTGGAGGTCTTTCCCTGTTTCGCTGTAAGTGGAGTGAGCCCCCTTTTGGCTTCAGGATTTCCATAGGTCATATTCACTTTTTGTTCATCTGGCTTCCCTTGTTGGAACAAGCCTATTCCGGACTTAGGGGGTCATTCAGACCCGCTCGCGAGCGCAGGACGCTCGCAAGCGGGTTGATAGTGCGCTACTGCAAATGACGGAGGGAGATCCGTTGTGCGCATGCGCGAGACCCGGCTAGCGATGGGATAGCCGTCGCTCCGGGTCTCGCACCAAAGAGGGCGTGCTGTCGATGTTGATTGACAGCACGCCCCCTTTGGTGGGCGTGGCTGCCAGACGGAGGCGTTCCCATGGGAACGCCTACCGTCTGAAGCCGGCCCCACTGACATCAGTAGTGATGTCAGTGGGAGTGATTTTGGCTCTGATAGAGCCAAAATTACTCCAGGGTTTGCGGTTTGCGGTCTCCGTCGCAAGCCCGATGGTCGCGATGGTCTTGACCATCGCGACCATCATCATGGACGCTCGCTATAGCTGTGGGTGGTCACCCACAGCTATGCGAGTGTCCAAGAGGCCGCTCCATTTTCATGTAGGAGGGCCCTGATTCAGAGCAAGCGCTCTGGTCAGAGCGTCCGGCTCTGAATCAGGCCCTCAGTTGGAGTACGTTCCACTCAGTCATTGCTGCCAGTCCTCTGCGTGGTCCTCAATGCATATCTTCATCAGATGAGGTACTATTCTTGGCGATGGGACTTCCTCACAGCACAGGTGCATTCCCTCCCTTAAGGGGACAGCTTTGGGACAACCAACAGGCCCAGTGTCCCCATTGGATGAAGAAAAAAGGGAATTTTGTCTTACCTGTAACTCCTTTTTCTGAGTCCATGGGGGACACTAGGCGCCCATTTTCACGCCCTTGGCTGGCCACGGATTTCTATCCTTGTTGATGTCTGATTTCTGTGTGCTTGGTCTCTTCTTCCTCTCCTCCTCCTCCCTCCCCTTGGGCTTTGTTAGTATTAACTGGCTGGGGTATAGGGGAGGAGGAGCCTGTGCTGTTGCTTCAAGCTTTAACTATTTGGCTCCTCCTATACCCACAGTCCCAGTGTCCCCCATGGACTCAGGTAAGCCAAAAATCCCCTTTTTTTTTAGTTTACCATAAAGAGCTTATTAAGCATAATGTTAAGTGCACTTTTAAAACCCAGCTTTATCATAACATCTCCCTAGTGTGGCCATTATGGGTTATTTACTTTATAAACCATTTGGGTATGGAGTTGTAACTCTAACATAACATGTGTAAGTACAGAATATATTCATTACAATGATCATGTTGCATACTTTGATTTGTTTGTGCAATGTTAAATGCTCTCCTGTTGGCAATATATACAGTCATTTTAAATTTATCATGGATGTGATATTAAAAGAACAGTGGCCATTAGATCATGACAGGTGCATTTTTACATACTTTGCATGGGTCTCCTCCAGTGTTTTGGTCTTTAAGCATTATTTGTCATCACTCAGTTGATTCATGTGTGAGTGAGAATTTAGACTATCAGCTCTGCACTATGTATATCCTTCCCCAAATCATTAACTTGCCTGGATTTCATTATAATAGGGAGACCATAATTATTGGATCCCTTTCTGCTATAATGAAAAGCAGCCCCACATTGGTAATTATTGTACTGGTGCCACTATGGGGAGCGGGAAGCATAAAAAAAAATTTCACCAGAGTGTCGGCAATTTAGATATTCTTACATATTTCCATCCTGATAGAGATATATTTATATTCATTAGTAAAGGGACCCGGCATATGCCGGTTCACCTCAGTGTCTCCCCGATTATCCACTCTGTCCCCATATTTACAGTGTTCCTGGCTGCACTTTCTTCCTCCTCTCCTGCTAGGCTAGGGTTTATTTAGTCTCCCTAGCTATGGGATGCATTGGTGTGCACACATGTTGAACACCTCCCCCTGTGGAAGTCAAACTTCCCATAAATGAAATAGAGTTTAGAGTGGCGCTAAATGGTCTAATTCTGGGTCAGCTGGTTTCAGTTAATTAAAGCTACAGCAATGGTGTATATTAGCCTCCAGGGATGCACAAAAAGTTCCCATGAAGGAGAACCCACTGCATTGAGCGCTGGGCAGAGCAAAATGTTCTGACAATATAGGCTGGGAGGCTGATTGCATTATCAGGTACACCCTGCACCCGGCAGAGTGTTATCTTCTCCCAGATGTATTCCAATGTATTGTGGTCAGATGTTGCAATCAGGTTGAACAACAAGATTGATTGCTTCTGGTCAATAACACACCATGACTGTCCTGGGTAATGTTTCTGGTCAGAATCACCACCACCGCCGCAGTTTTCAGAAAGAAAAACAGGTAGGGGTCCTTTGCTGTTAGTATCACAGGACTGAACAAGACTATTGTGGTACACAATTATATTATAAATCCGATGCTGATTATCTCACAAATAAATATATTCTTACCACGTGTAGCCAGTGTGTTGTACTCACTCCACCAATTAAAAAACTTCCACTGCATTTCTCAGAATTTCATTAGGTCCATTGTGGCTTTTATTAAAAAAAGTGACCTTTTAGCCCAGGTGCCATTTTATTATCCAGGTAAGAAAAAGGAAAAAGTGGATTCCCTGACAGTCCAGCATGGGTAAACACACACAAAATCATCTAAAACCTTTGTTTTTGTCCCCCACAGGCTCAAACGTCTGTTTTCCTGTTGTGTACATAGAAAAAACATGCAAAAAAATTACTAATTTACTAACATACATTTTGAATATTTTCTGCTTTTATCTAGAGGAACTTGGGTGTTTACCAGATGATCAGAAGTTTGCATGTGCTACATTTGATGTAAAAGCACAAGACCGTAAGCAGGATACAGATAAACATGTTGAAGAAGAGCACAAAGAGAGTTTAGCATCAAATGCAGAGGTACAGCTGTATTTTAAGTATATTTACGAATGTTAAAAAAAATTTTTTAAAGCTACCTCCACAATGTTGTCTTGAGAATGATTGATTGTCATTCTGGCTGTATGTATTGGTTAATAGGTGGTTTACTTTAGCTAGTTACATTGCTACTGGGTTAGAATAAATTTTTTTAGCAATAACCAGATTTTGAAGTGTCGTAGTTAAATATTTTGCTCTAGCTACTGCAGTTATTGACATGCATACTTTAAGAATTTTCTTTTGAATTGTAAATTTTAATTCTGGTATTAATTTGAATGTTATTATTTCATATAGGGCCAGCATTTCAGAAAAGGAAACAGTCTGAAATCTGAACAAACCTCTGATGTGACTTTACTTAATATGAGTACAATTGCGTCGGCTATTGCAAATGCATCTTGCAGTGCAAATCCGTCTGAGTTGGCAGCTATGTTAATAGCACTGTCAAATAAACATAAAAAAATGTATTCTGCAGAGGAAACTTCAGAACATCAACAATCCATAAATAGTTTCTTGCATTCATCCCTAGGAAAGAGTAGCCCTGAAAATATTGTTGATATGGAGAGGTACCTGAAAGCTACAAATAACAGTGGTCAAGACACTGAATATGAAAGCTTTGCAAACTCTGTTAAGGATTGTACTTGGGATATATCTCTAGGGTTCAAGCAGCCACTACAAGATTCTGCTGCAGTTCTGGGGAATATTACAGATGTTCAAAAGCAAGACTTGAGAGTACTTGAGAATTCCAGGGAAGTTCAAGCACAGTGTGTTAAACCTCAGCTTGTAAATGATGTCTTTAAAGGTGTTGCAGTGAATCACAGTGTGTGTCTTAGAAACAATTGCAAAACTATGGACAACCCTTCATGTTTGAGGAACAGTGCATTAAATTCTGCAGAACTGTCTGCGTCCAGTCTAGGAGCCTATAAGCTTTCTGACCCAGTTGGGGCAAGTGCCAGTAAAATAAAAGAACATGATAAGGAAAAGATGTTAAAGAAAAACTATTCCTCCACTACTGCTCCATCTACTATGACTTCAAATTTTTCAGAAAGTGAAGCAAAGAGAGGCTGCCAGTTTCCAGGCCACAAAGTCAGCCAAAAAGAAAATAGTTGCTTGAAATCTAGTGGTCCGAGCCATCGGAAGATGTTAAAGTCACCTAGAAGATCTGGTTCTCATTTGTCAAATGATAGAACCTATCAGCCAGCAAATAAGAATTCCCATAATGTCCATGAAGGTAGTACCCAAAAGCATGTTACTTTCCAGCCATCTCCTGATGGAATACTGCAGAAGGATAATGGTAAGCCTTTTAACTGACAAATATACAAATATATTATAATTTTGGTTTTGCTTCCTTAAATGGATTGACGTGTGTGTGTGTGTGTGTGTGTGTGTAAATGTATGTGCGTGTGTATATGTATATGTATGTGTATATATATGTGTATATATATGTGTGTGTGTGTGTATGTATGTATATATATATATATACACATACACACACGCGTACGTTGAGTCTCCCATATCCAAATATTCCGAAATACGGAATATTTTTAGCATGACTGAGAGTGAAATTTTTGATGGTTCATTGTACACCAACTTTGTTTAAGGCACAAAATAATTAAAAATGAAGTATAAAATGACCTATAGGCTGTGTGTATAAGGTGTATATGAAACAGATAAAATTCATGTATGTACACAAACTTTTTGTTTGAGCCACAAAATTATTGAAAATATTGTATAAAATGAACTGCAGGCTGTGTGTTTAAGGTGTATATAAAGTATAAATGCATTCTGTGTTAAGATTTGGGCCCTATTCCTAAGACTTTTCAATATGGTTTGCAAATATTTTAAAATACGGAATATTCCGATATCCAAAATACCCCTGATCCCAAGCATTTTGGATATGGGAGACTCAACCTGTGTGTGTGTGTGTGTGTGTGTGTGTGTGTATGTATATATATATATATATATATATATATATATATATATATATATATATATATATATTTCTATAGAATTATAGATAGATATATACAGTAGAGAGAGACACACAAGGAGACGAGACGGCCGCACTCACGGGACATCAAAAAGAAGACTCATAACACAACAGTGTCGTTGATTCGACATTTCAGTCAATGAAGACTTTGAGCAAGAATCTTGATAAGTCTTCACTGACTGAAACGTTGAATCAACAACACTGTTGTGTTATGAGTCTACATTTGGATGTCCCTGGAGTGCCGCTGGCTCCTATCCAATACATCAGGTTCCTACACCTCTGAGGGCACCAGGGCGAGTATCCATTACTTTTTGTGGAGTGCCGGCTTAAAATTGACTGTGTATGTATGTATGTATGTATGTATATATGTGTATATATATATATATATATATATATATATATATATATATATAATATGTATGTATCCGTATGCTTGTTAAGACTTAAAAAGATGGTGAAATAGCTGTGCCGACAGGGGTATTAGGGCAGTTCACAGGAAGCGATTAAATTGTTTGTCGCTGTAATTAATGGGAGCCCAGTGTTACAATTCAATTGTTTTGAGTACCCATTAATTTATCGTGCTTTTCGTCTGCAATTAGACCGGGTTTAGCCATGTAAAACGGCTAAACCTGTCAAGTCCAGGTTAGGGCACCCAAAACCAGTATTTATTGTACATTTCTGCACACCTACTCAGTACGTGGTGAGCAGAAATGCCACAACGGCGGCTGTTTGCGCCCTAAAAAAGCAACAATTGATTTGCTCCATTGAGCGCCCGACACTACCACCCGCCTGCTAAAACAATTGAAACGCCCCGAAAATGTTATATAGCCTGCAAAGAGGAGGGATACTTTAAAACTTTCACACCTACAATGCCCTTTAAGCAGGGTACACATTGTGCGATGTGTACCCAGCCGACGGCACAATATATTGTGCGTGCCATACACACTATACGGTCCGCTGTACGACTGCAAGATCTATAGATCCATGCTGCTTTTAGCAGCATGGCGTCGATCGTTGCATCGTCCCATCTGCTGTGTAGCACAAACTATGACAAGTTTGCATGCGCATTAAAGTGTACACCCTATACTATGCACACGATATATTGTTCCAATCTTTCTCGGAATGATGTATCGTGTTGTATATCATAGTGTGTACTGGCTTACTGGGTACCGGCTTTAGATGAAAACGAAGTACATAAAATGTTAGAAGATTGTTTTCATTCTAAAGGTGTGATTAAAATTCCTAGAGCTACACAGATGATGTGGTGATTTCATTTGTATTGCGGTGAAATCACATGGGACAAGTTAATTTACTGTCATTATGTGAAAGTCTAAAGAAAATGGAAAAAAAAAACTGTATTGTAATCAAGGAGTTACAGTAACCTTGCTTAAGGTGGGCTTCTTAGCAGCTGTCAGTCACATGTGCTTTTTAAGGTGGCGTCACATAGGCGTTTAAATACATTTGGTCTCCAAAGGAATAAATGCAACTTGTTTTTGGTACCATTTCCATCACTTTTTAAGATCAGGATGTTTAATACAGGGTGTTTATACTGCCAAAGATTTGGAGAGGGGTTAGGGTCACACTTTGTGTGGCTCAAACCATTTAGATGCGTGTGAATTTGCAAAGTTCTCCATGTCGTAAACTTGTTACGTATCACGCCCTTATTAGGTTTATTAAATTCTTGAATGTCATATCAATGTTTTTTGTTTTTTTTTAAACCTTACATTTAGAGTAGCTGTTTAAAAATGTTCAGCGAAAACATTTTTAAATTAATTGAATCCCCCGCAGAGCAACAGGCATGTAGAAACTGCAATTTCTGCATAATTTTTTATGAATTGCTGCTATGTACTAATTGCACAATGCAGTTGATTTCACAGAAATGGTGTTTGGCCCATCCGTTTACACTATCTGAGATGGTGTAAACTGCTTAAAGCCTGTTGAGGCTTACGAGCAGGAAAGGGATCTTTTGATCTCTCTCTGCCGCAGCCTTCGGCCAGCGACGGAGACTGATGGTGTGCGCATGTGCTGTGTCAGCCTTCCCCAGAGAAGCCAAGTCAAGATTTATACAAAATGCTGGGGATGTAATTCACAGGGACAGTACTTATCGCAACCGTTGTCCCTGCGAGTTCCCCTTTGTACATAGCAGATATATTATTAAAAATGAAAAATCATTATTTGGCACAGTTTTGCAGCGTTTTGAAATGTAGCATGCTGACTTTTGTCTTGGCTGAATGCAAATTTGGGACATCTATTTATTAAGAGTGGGTGCACATGATCATTGAGTCACTGTACGATCAATTGGTAGTTAATGCAACCACTACAATAGATTTGTGGTTAATTGTTGATTAGAACGATTTGCTGGTTTAATTTGAAACTGCATACATTGTTTGTTGGGAAGGGATCTGGTGTCGATGTGATGTACATTACCTGTAAAATCATGTCTCACCAGATTGTAAAGCTTTTCTTGACTATACTGCTCAGGCAATTGAAGAGGAGCAGTACAGTTTTCGACCATCTACTTGTCCTTTGATTCATTCTTCTCCTAGCCAGGATTCATTGAAGATACCTGATGACAGGTAATCTGTGTTAAATTACCTTATTTTTGGGGAATGTTGGCAGTTTATAATGTCTGTTACTAATTTTGGTTATTAGTCATCCTTGTGAATAATGAAAAATCAGCTAATGGAGATTTTGTTATTATTCATTCTCCTCCTCATGGCTTATAACACCAATCTCGTGATGTTGTGGACATTGAAAAGCAGACTGCCAATCTGTACCCTGCATTATAATATCATTGTTGCACGCTAACCATGATCTAGATTAAAAATAAAGAGGTGAATTATGTTGTATTCTAAAAATCTTGCTTTATACACAATTTATGGTGTTACTTGCTTGGAGGTGCTTAACTTTATTTATTATAGAAGTGTTCCATACATATTATACCAACAAATAAGTACTGGGAATAGTACAGTGCAAGGGATAATTGTTGACTTTTAGTACTTTGTAATCACTGTTATGACAATAGTGCGCAGTGTTTTTTTTCTAATCCTGTTGTGTTAGTTTCTTTCTATATTGAGGTTTTAAAACAATTGATTTGGAGTGGCCTTTGTTTAAAAAAAAATAAAAAATACGGGATTGGTAATGGATAACTATTACACAGTATGGAGAGTTATGGTGGCAATATAAAGAGGGAGCTATTTATTTTTGATGGAATTCATTATTTGCCTTGTGATTTATTTTTATATTTTTGTAGTGTTAATAAATAGTTTTTTTTTTGTTTGTTTTTCCCCCAAAGGTCTGGTGTATCCCCAGAAAGTGTATCAGTGGAGAGATCTTCAAATGCTGGTTTATCTCCTGAATCATCATGTCTTAGTCCTAGCTTGAGCAGACTAACATATGTTTCAGCCACAGAGTGTACATTACAGAATACCAATATTCAAAGTCCCGAGAAAAAAAAGGTGAGAAATTATAATCCCTACTCTCTATACTCATCTATCTGTTGGAGTGCTGCTTATAGGAGGTGAGTGTGGTAGCGTTATACAAGGGCTGTTCTCCATAGTTAATGGGCAGGGAGATGGTGTCATGATCAGTAAGTGACCTCTGCTGCTGAGGTAAAGCTATAATAAATGATGGTATAATTGTTGTATTAATGTCAGTAAGTTACATATAATAAAAGTAAGAATAATACAAACAATAGCATGATAAATGTAATTAAAGCCCCTAATTGCTTTAAAAAAACAAAAGCAAAGCAGCGTCAGTTTGAACACCTCCAAATTAGTGTTGGGTTGTTGCTAGAAAATTTTCATTGCAGCGGGGAGATCTAGGTCATGTTTTTCTGAACACTTCTTAAAAACCATTTTTCATTCTTTATTACTCCAAGGCAACCATTACAGTGGGTTAGCTCCTCTGTAGTTAAAGACCGGAATGTAAAAAATTGCCAGTTGGATGGTACTGTATATTACGAAGACTTGGGCAATTCCACTTTTATGTTGCAAAACCAAGGAAACACTTTCTACGCAGGTGAACCAGTCTGCTTCTTTACAGAGCAGTTTTAGTAGCAAATAAATTTAAAAAGATCTCAATTTCAGAAGTACAGTAGCTTTTGTGCATACAGACCTTTTAAGTGGTAGTCTATATGCATCGGGGATAGGCTGTGGTCCCGCTTAAGGAGAACCAGAACTTTTCAAAGTTCTGTAATCCTATAAGACCATGTCAGGGTATTTGGAGGATGCTTGCTTCAATGAGTTTGAAACATCCCCTTAAAGTAAGTGCCTATTTTAGGGATTTTTTCCTATTCCTGTATTTCATTAATTGGACAGTTGTAGATTTTTATCAATATGATTGTAGCTCCTGTGGTAATGAAGATACCGTTTCACAAGATGTGTGCTACACGTGGTAAAACTTTTTTTTCATTGTGGAAATAGAAGAGTTGTTTGTTTTAAATGTAATTCCCGATCAAATACAATAATTTGTATGAATGCCGTTCAGTCACTAATTTGCGGTGCAAGTCGCTTAAGAAAGAATTGCTTTCCAGTCTAATCGTGTGGTTCCAAAGCACAAAAGTTTTTTTATGTAAAAAGGGGTAACACGATGCAAGTTTAACAATTAGAGTAAAAAGTAATAAAATAGTAGTCGATACATGCGCACTGGTCCCAGTATACAGTCATTCAGTCCAGAAGTCTGTGGTCGCAAAGAAGATGTCTGTGCACTGGGGTCAGGACACAAGCCTATATACCTTACAGGTTTCAGAGTTAACAAAGGGACAAATTGACAGGTTTTCATTGGTTCTTGCTTCTGGTCATTGGTCAGTTCATACGGTGTCATCAGGGGTATGGCTCAGTCTTTCAACAGTCACATTGTGTAGCTTCCCGCCGAAGAACTGGTTAAAACTGGCTACAACACTGCATACAAGTAATAGGATTCTACTCAATAACTCCCTGTCATCCATAACTAGCGGACGTATGATGCGACTTCTTTGCCGATGGAAACGGATGTCTGCAAATAGGGATTTAGTATGATACCAAACATGACATGTCCACTATATTCTGAACCTTGGATCTCCTTTAAGTATATTTCACATCATAATTATTAGCTAACAATACCTTTAACTCTGGTTATTAACTATAAAGTGTGGGAACCATTTGATATGTGTGCGTTCGCATATGTGTGTCTGTGTATTGAAATAGCAAATGTGCGTCTATGTGTATGTATGTGAATACGCATATGAGCGTCTTTGTGTGTGTGTGTATATATATATATAACAAAAAAGCTGCGGCACTCCAAGATTGGTGAAATAAGTAATGCTGTATTTAAGCCGACGTTTCAAAGCTTTCAGGCCTTTCTATCAAGGCACATACAGTGTGTCAACAAACAGATACACATAAACGATCTTACCTTAAGTAGGCAAGGCACCACACTCGCCTGCTGCAGACCGGGGAGAGGGGCCCGTCACGTGTTCCGGGACGTCCCTGAAAGATGACGTCACAGCGCTGACGGGTTGCCATGGCAACCCGCTAGTTGCCTGAAGAATCTCCCCGGTCTGCAAAAGCAGAACAGAGACACATCAAGAAGATTAACATCTGAAAATACACATGGAGGGATATGTAGAATACACTAAAAACAGTACCTGAGGACTATGATGAAAGTAATTTTACAGGCACATATCTCCATTGATATAACTAAACACAATAATACCCGCACTGATACTGCAAGTAATACTAGTCAAAAAAACGAGGGGAATCGTGAGAGACTCTCTAAACCTCCGAAGGATAACAAACAACGGATCACACACAGACAAACACCCACACTATACAACCATAAACATGGACACCAAATAGCAAAATATAGCTCCTAACAAGGACTCAATACAAGAGTATTATCATGATTATGGTTTAAGCATATTCCAATTAATTTCTACTTCAGGGTCCATAGGGTATCCACAGGATACCTTGGGGTATAGGTGATGACGTCAGTCTTCAGGCACCACAGAGTTAAAGTTTTCAGCCTCCCAGGGTGCATCTGGGTCCCTCTCCTATACCCCGCCCCCGGGCCAAGGCATCTCAGTTTCGTCGGTGCCTGGCCGGAGTCGGAGGCACTGTGCAGAGGGGGGCTATGAAGAGCCCCTGAAGTTTCTTTTAAAGGCAGCGCTGGCTGAACATCTGGGAGTACAGCATGGACAGTCAGTACTGACGTCCATGCCGTCTCCCCTACACCCCGCCGGTACCAGAACGCCGGTACTGATCCGGGGATGCTGGTAGACATCTGGGGTCACGGCTAGCGGTGTCCCCAGATGTTTTGGACCATGGCCGGATCCAAGGGGATGCAGGTAAGCAGCGGGGTCCCGCGGTGGGTCCCCGCTGGTAACATGGTCCTGAGTCCCCAGGCAGGGGGCTCCCTGGGGACTGGCTGCAGCGTGGAGCCAGGCGACCAACCTGCGCTTCCACTACCCCCTGGGACAGCGGGCCGCTGCTGAGCGGCATGCGCTGCGGCGTCCCAGGGGTTAAATGCATGCCAGGGGAGCGCGCTTTCCCTGTCTCACAGCCGGCGCCTCCCCTGCTGCACACAGCCTCTCTGCTCTGCCTGATTGGCCACAGTGTGTCAGCTGTCCTCCCCAGGCCGGCCTCCTTCATCTTCTGCTCCTCGGTGGCCATCTTTAAAGCATGGTGAACACTGCTGGAAGCCTGTGAGCGGTGGCATTGCGGTCTGGGTGGGTCCCCCAGCATACCTCTCCTCTGTTTGTCACAGGTCAGTGTATGCAGCGCTGAGTCCTACCAGCCTGAGGGTCTGAGTAGTTGAGAATCAGCGCTAATAGTGCAGGGATTTGTTTCTTCTGCATTGTATGTGACTGAACTGCTAGCCTGCTGTCTGTACTTTCACTTTCTACTGTCAGCTTTATTACTGTCCCTGATCTTGCTCTGCTCAAAGCCCTTGCGGTGCGCGGTGTGCAGGGTGTTATTCACACTATACCAATACGTATAGGTGTGAGTGTCACATACTTACCATCATGTCTGAGACTGATTTTCCTCTCCAGCTCATGTGTACTAAATGTAAGGTACCAATAGCGGAGGGGGAGGGTAACGCGGAGGGGTTATGCCCCCAGTGCCTGGCACTGTCACGGCCGATTATGGTCACGGTCCCGGTACAGGAACCTCCCTGGGCTTGTTTCGCTAAGGCGCTTACAACCCTTGTGGGCCAGCTAGCTCCGCCACCTGTGTTTACCCAGACGGGTTTGTCCCAGCAGTCAGTGGTGTCGTCACCCATGTGGGAGTTCCCGAGACAATTGATGGTACCCCACAGTCTCCCTGTCCCTTCCCAGGTTTCTCCGGAGCCTGCGTGGGTTAATACTCTTAACTACATCGGTTCAGCAATTGTCCGATGTTTTACAGGGGGAGTCTGTGTTGCGGCCTCATAACGGCCGGTGGCGTCTTTATCTGCTCCTTATGGGGATGACAATGAGACGTCAGATCATGGGGAGATTCTGGATCTATCTGACCAAGAACCTCTCCGTACCAAAGAGCCGGACGCTAAGTCCAAGGTGTATATCCCTGGTCTTATTCGAGCGGTCCGCTCGGCTTTAGTTATTGAGGATATTGATCCTTTGGTGGCCACATTCATATATGCCTTTTTAAGGATATTAAGGGTGAGGCTACGGTTTTCCCTCTTTCTGATCAATTAGTGGATCATTTAGAGGAGGCGTGGAAAAATCCAGGTAAACGGTTTCAGCCCCAGAGACGCTTAGCCGTGGCTTATCCGTTTGCGGTCAATTATTTTTCTAAGCGGGAATCCCCTACGCAAGTGGATTCACATGTCACACGCCTAGTCAAAAGTGCCACGTTGCCTATGCCTTCGATGTCATCCTTGAAGGATGTCACTGACCGCAAGGTGGAGATCTGCCTCAAATCCGTTTATTCCCTTGCAGGGAAGCATCCAGACCGGCTCTGGCCGTGTGTTGGGT
Source organism: Taudactylus pleione (assembly GCA_031769625.1). Lineage (NCBI taxonomy): Eukaryota > Metazoa > Chordata > Amphibia > Anura > Myobatrachidae > Taudactylus > Taudactylus pleione. The sequence continues at coordinate 41,838,356 of JAUIMM010000092.1, forward strand.
AGCCAGAGCTATGGAGCGCTGGGCGGATAATTTGGAGGCGTCTTTGGACTCTGACTGTTCGGCTGAACAGACCGAGTTGGTGGGCAATCTCCGAGACTCGGCCACTTACATTAATGAAGCGGCTTTAGATATTTGTATGCTCACCTCTAGGATCTCCTCTGCAGCTGTGGCTGCTCGTCGCACCTTATGGTTGCGTTCTTGGAAAGCGGACGCGGATTCCAAAAAGGGATTAGAAGGTCTGGACAGGTACTATTTGGTCCAGATCTGGACAAAATTGTAGTTACGTTGGCAGCAGCAAAATCTGCATGTCTTCTGACTGCTACGATTCCTTCTAGTGCTGGTGGGTCGTCCTTTTGGCCTCACAGGGCCCAAGGTAGGCCTAAAGTACAGTCCTTTCCACGGCAGGCTGGGGCCAAGAAATTGTCCAAGCCCAAGAAACAGGTCTGGAGTACCAGACGTCCGGCTCCTAGGTCAGATAACAAACCTGCGGCCTGACGGTCCAGGCCTCCTTTTGGGGGACCCCAAAGTGGGGTGCGCCTGCTTCAGTTCGCCCGGTGCTGGTCGCAGTGCATGTTCCAATTTCCCAGAGGGGCCTGGGTTTCTATTCCATTCTATTTTTGGTGCAGAAACCCAATGGGTCTTACCGTTCAATACTAAACCTAAAGGCCCTCAGCAAGTCCTTGAGGGTGCCTCTGTTTCGGATGGAGACCCTGCGGTCCATTATTCTGGCACTGGAACCTGGGGACTACATGGTGTCATTGGACATCCAGGACGCTTACCTGCATGTCCCTATTCTTTTGCGCCATCAGCAGTTCCTCAAATTGGCAATCTGCAACGAACATTTCCAGTTCCGGGCACTGCCTTTTGGCCTGGTGACTGCTCCACGGGTATTCACCAAGGTCATGGCGGCTCTCCTGCGGACGCAGGGAGTCCGACTGTTGCCTTATCTGGACGACCTCCTGTTGATAGCGGGGTCTCCAGAGCTTCTTTTACACCATCTGGATCTGACGATTGCGGTACTGCAACGTCACGGCTGGTTGACAAACTGGCAGAGGTCCACTCTCACCCCGTCTCAGAGGATCCTGCACCTCGGGGCCTTATTGGACTCCAGGCAGCAGTGGATCTTTGTGACGGAGGCAAAGATCCTTGCTTTGTAGTTGAGGGTGCGCAGTTGTCTGCAGTGTCGTCGAGTGTCGATACACTTGGCAAAGAGGTTATTGGGCTCAATGGTGTCGGTATTGTCACTCCAAACCTCTGCTGCTATTGATCCGGTCCAGATGGAATGGATTGCCTCAGTGTCTCAAGTCCCAGACGATGGGGCTCACTCCGGATGTTCGCCTGTCTCTAACCTGGTGTTTGTAGACGACCCACCTCAACAAGGGTCGCCCGTTCTGGGTGGCGAACTGGGTCTTGTTAACAACGGACGCCAGTCTCCGGTGCTGGGGAGCTGTCACGGGTCCACACTTGTTTCAGGGCAGGTGGACTCGGGCGGTAGCGGGGCTTCCAATAAACATTTTGGAGCTCCATGCGGTGTCAAGAGCTCTCCAACGGGCACAGCCAGTTCTCCAGGGTCCCGTCGGACAACGCCACCACGGTGGCCTATTTAAACCAGCAAGGAGGAACCGGGAGAGTGGTCTTTATACCAGGACGTCTTTCGGAGTCTGGTGGACAAGTGGGGTCTTCCAGAGATAGACCTCATGGCGTCCCGGCACAACAACAAGTTGCCGGTGTACGGGTCTCGAACATGAGACGAAAAGGCGTCTCTGGTGTATGCCCTGTCCGTCTAGTAGACGTTCCAGTTTGCCTACCTTTTCTCTCCGTTTTCCCTCCTTCCGCGGGTATTACGGAAATTCAAATCAAGAAGGAGGTACGCTACTGTTGATAGCTTCCGAGTGGCCCAGACGGCACTGGTTCTCCGACCTCTAGAGTCTGTCAGTAGACGTTCCTCTGAGGTTACCATTACGACCGAATCTGCTGTCATAGGGTCCTTGTCTTCACCCGGACCTGACTCGGTGTGGCTGTTGAAACGGTCATGCTAAGGTCCAGAGGATTTTTCTAGCTCCGTGGTGCAAACCATACTAAGAGCTCGTAAACCTTCCTCGGCAAGAATCTACCATCGTGTGTGGCATACTTTCTTCCGGTGGTGTAGAACTAGAGGGTATTCCCTTAGGGAGTTCCGCCTGTCTAGGGTGTTGGCTTTCCTACAGGCTGGACTGGATCATGGGCTTCGCCTGGCTTCTCTGAAAGTGCAGGTGTCTGCCCTGTCAGTCTGGTTTCATCGTAGGATTGCTGCGCTCTCTGATGTGCACACCTTTATGCGAGGTGTTCTTCGCATTCAGCCACCTTTTGTTCCACCGGTGGCGCCTTGGAATTGGGCTGTGGTCCTGAGAGTTCTCTAGGGGCCGCCGTTTGAACCACTGGACTCAGTGGACTTTAAATGGCTTACAGCTGAAACCATATTCCTTCTGGCCATTGCCTCGGCCAGACGGATTTCGGATTCAGGGGTTCTCTCTTGTAGACCCCCTTTTCTGATTTTTCATAGGAATAGGGCGGTGCTTCGCACTCGTCCGGGATTCCTTCCCGAAGTGGTATCCAGTTTTCACATCAATGAAGAAATTGTTGTGCCGGCTTTCAATTCACCTGGACTTTCAGTGGGTGACGCCACTTGGGATGTTGTGCGGGCATTGAGAATTTATGTTGACCGCACTTCTTCTTTTAGGAAGTCGGACGCCTTGTTTGTCCTCTATGGCTTCCGTAAAAAGGGTTGGCCTGCTTCAAAGTAGACTTTGGCAGGCTGTATTCGTATGGCAATTTCAGAAGCTTATCATCATGAAGGTCTTCCAGTTCCCTCCTTGGTGAGGGCTCATTCCACTAGGTCTGTGGGTCCTTCATTTGCAGCTAGACGTGGTCCCTCTGCAGTTCAGATCTGCAAGGCTGCTACGTAGTCTTCTGTCAATACCTTTGTGAGGTATTACGCTTTTGACATCTTTGCCTCTCAGGATGCTTCCTTCGGGCGGCGGATTCTCCTCTCAGCACAGGAGCGTCCCCACCCTTAAAGGATACTGCTTTGGGACATCCCCAAGGTATCCTGTGGATACCCTATGGACCCTGAAGTAGAAAATATGAGATATGGTAAGAACTTACCCTTGTTATCTCTATTTCTACGAAGTCCATAGGGTTCCACAGGACTCCCGCCCTGTCGCACCTGTACTGCAGATGGGCTTTATTCTGGTCACCGGTTTTTCCGTCTCCCTATGGTGAGAATGTGATTCCTGTGAGTGTCCAGATTTTTTTTTTTTTTTTTCTCTCTTTCTTCTCCTCCTCCGGCCTATGGCTTGTGACGTAACTGAGATGCCTTGGCCCGGGGGCGGGGTATAGGAGAGGGACCCAGATGCACCCTGGGAGGCTGAAAACTTTAACTCTGTGGTGCCTGAAGACTGACGTCATCACCTATACCCCAAGGTATCCTGTGGAACCCTATGGACTTCGTAGAAATAGAGATAACAAGGGTAAGTTCTTACCATATCTCATATTTTTTTCATTAAGTCCCAGGGGGGCAATTGTGCCGAGTTGATGGATCCATCTAGTCTCCAGGAGCAAGAGTTTTCCAGCTCTGTCCCCTGTACCGGTGAATCTTTTAAACATTCTCATAATGAGAGACGATTTAATATCAACTATATCTTGAATTGTCTATCATCTTTCGTAATTTACATAATTATCTGCCCGTGTGGTCTTTATTACGTAGGACAAACCACGCGGACTGTGAGAGAAAGGATGGCGGTACACAGATCCTCAATTAAAGCAGCGTTGGCTAAAAGATCTTCTGACCAGCCGGTGGCACGCCAATTTTTGCAACAGGGCCACACGGTAGCCTCTCTCCGTCACATGGTCATTGACCATGTTCCGGTATCTATTCGGGGAGGGGACAGAGCTGGAAAACTCTTGTATTGAGTCCTTGTTAGGAACTATATTTTGCTATTTGGTGTCCATGTTTATGGTTGTATAGTGTGGGTGTTTGTCTGTGTGTGATCCGTTGTTTGTTACCCTTCGGAGGTTTAGAGAGTCTCTCACGATTCCCCTCGTTTTTTTGACTAGTATTACTTGCAGTATCAGTGTGGGTATTATTGTGTTTAGTTATATCAATGGAGATATGTGCCTGTAAAATTACTTTTATCATAGTCCTCAGGTACTGTTTTTTGTGTATTCTACATATCCCCCCATGTGTATTTTCAGATGTTAATCTTCTTGATGTGTCTCTGTTCTGCTTTTGCAGACCGGGGAGACTCTTCCGACATCTAGCGGGTTGCCATGGCAACCCGTCAGCGCTGTGATGTCATCTTTCAGGGACGTCCCGGAACACGTGACGGGCCCCTCTCCCCGGTCTGCAGCAGACGAGTGTGGTGCCTTGCCTACTTAAGGTAAGATCGTTTATGTGTATCTGTTTGTTGACACACTGTATGTGCCTTGATAAAAAGGCCTGAAGGCTTTGAAACGTCGGCTTAAATACAGCATTACTTATTTCACCAATCTTGGAGTGCCGCAGCTTTTTTGTTCTATTGTCTTTTATACTGCTGAAGGCAACCAAGTAGCCGCTGTCTATATACTGAAGTGCCGGTCCATTGTTGCTAGTTTGTGTATATATATATATATATATATATATATATATATATATAATACGTGTGTGTCAGTGTATGTGTGTTGTGAATTTGCATTTGTGCGCATTGGATTGCACCGACGCAAATTAGCGTCCTAGTAATACGTCGTCAGACCATAGACCTATATTGTCAGATAATAATTGTAAAGCGATCATATCCAATTATTTGACTTTGACATTTGTCTTACAGCTGTAATTGCCTGGGTGAAGAAATTTTTTATCACCAGGGAAGATTATTATTTTAAAAACAATGGTTAAAAGATAATGCTCTTAAAGTGCAAAAATTCAAATAGTTGTTCTCTCTTGAATTAAAATTCTCATCTCTGGTACTGTTGACATATCCTCTAGTGAAGAAGCACCCAGGAAATTTGGTTTAAATAATGTTCTATAAAAATATTTCTAAATCAATTTTTATAAACCGCAATATCTGACCAGAAATCTGATTGGAGAAGCTTGTTTAAGAAAATGGGTTATAAATCAAATATTAATTAAGTCTTTAATCTTGACACAGTGGATGCATTTTCACAAGTGTCAGACTGGTATTCATTTAATAATGTAGGTTACTGAAAGGGAAGTAAATGCAGCAATAGCTACAGTAGCTTGTCTAGTAGATCTGCACTTCCACTGGAGACCTGATGGACGTACAAATACAGAATTCTTTTTAAAGGCCGATTTCTTCAGCAACTGCTTAGTGTCCAGTATTGCTTTAGACTCTTTACACAGTCCTTTAACTACTGTATCAAGAAACTCTTCAGACAGATTTCGAGGACCCAATAACTTATAAGAAGGATAGGAACTATTCAAAGGAATGTTACGTTTCTAAGTGAATTGTCTTACACCATTGTAATCTCCTCTAGGGCAATGGCATCCTCCTATAGTGGCTATAAAAGCCCTTTAGCTACATCACTAGACAGTAGACACGCAGTCTAAATATAGTTAAATATAGCTTTTATATTAAGGGCTTTTTTTTTTTTTCTTTTTTTTTGGGGGGGAAGAAAGTAGTATCATTGTTTAGAAATCATTTTGTGGAGAATTAGCTATTAGTTTGCTTAAGTGATGGAAAGTGCATTTCTATAGTACTCTGGGTCAGCAGTTTAAAAATGCAAAAAGTTATAACTGTTATCTGGAATACAAGAGAACAGCTGAACTTTCCTTCTACTTCTAGTCAGACCTTTTGAGCTTCAAGATCAAAAATGGGAGGCAGAATCGGTGGCCACTGCAATCATAATTGTCAGGATCCATCTCTTCCAACATCAGTAGGGGGCAGAACTTTGTAATATGCAGACATGTTGACACATTCCTTCAAGGATCAGTGGGTTCTAGAGATTATAACAATGGCTACTTTGGCTACTTGAGGAAATATTTGTGTAGTCCACAACTTGATGCTTTGCAAGATCATCTACAAACCTCAAACAAAACTGCAGTTAGTGGTCCTGATTCAGAGGTGGATGCAATGCTAATGTTTGCACAGTTGAGTGATTTTCTACTGCCCAAAAAGTCCTGGAAACCCCTACAGCATATACGTTCCTCTGAGTGTATGCAGGGTCAGCTTTTTCGTACATAGGCGCTGGCATTAAAACAGAAGAGGCAAAACCATGAGTGTTCCTGGATGGTGACTGGGAGGTGGCCTGACTTGTGCGCACAAAAAGGGCCGTCTTATGGGTGTTTTAAGGGAGTGTCGGTGAATGCTGGTACAGTCTCAGATGCAGAACCGCAGCTGCAGAAGCCATGTTTAGCCGGAGTTGAGAAGGAGACACTTCTCCAGCCATAAGGTGATGCAAGTGTCGATGGTGCGACAATAGTGGAGTGTTAAGAAGCACAGTGGATTTGCACTGTCCATGCACACTTTGTGAGTCACTCGAAGACCTTGGCAGAAGGATAGTAGCTCCGTTGTGTTGTATCCAAAGGGGTGGGTTTTAACTACCAATCTCATCTGGAGGTAACTAATTGTAAGGACTGCTATGGAATATATACATTTTTAAATAGTGGCAAGTATAATCGTAAGACTGGTAATTGAATCGATTTTATATCCAATTTCACTTGAGGCCAGAACATATAATATTGAGCATACACACTGTCCAATATCGCACGCGATCGAACGATATATTGTATCGTTTCATCGTATACGATTTATTGTTGCTCCTGTACACACTAGAACAACTGTCCTTAGGATCCCCTGGAAAATTGAATAATGGGCTGTAGGGTGGGTTGTGCTGTAAAAAGAGGAATTAGGGAAAACGCCATTTTCTTTGTGCAGTATTGCTCTGTGTTTGCTGAAGTTAGGTTATCCTGCTGAACACTCTACTTAACTTACTGCTATACTTTGTTTTGACTTGCTCTACAAAGTGTTTCTTTGCTCTGAAAGTATGGCTAGTTATCACTTTCAAGCTGTGGCTGCCTGTAATCTCATTGTGGCATCACTCCCTGATACCAAAAATGCTTAAAAGAGGAAGAGTGTGGTGAGGACCTGCTGGACCAAGGAGTGGCTGCTGCAGAGAGACTCCATGTCTCACATGCCCTTGCTCATGGAGGTTCGTGAGAACAATCCTGATGACTACAGGAACTTTATGCGGGTGGATGATGACTCCTTCCAGGAGTTGCTTGCTCTGGTGACTTCATACATTCTAAAGGATTCTTTAGCATTGTACTGATGACTGTGGTCAATGCGAACTATGAATTTATTTTTGTGGACATTGGGAAGAATGGCTGGCTGAGCTTCAGATGGTGGTTATACTGCACAGAGAAAATGTCGTTTTCCCTAATTCCTCTTTTTACAGCACAGCCCACCCTACAGACCATTATTAAAATTTCCAGAGGATCCTAAGGACAGTTGTTCTAGTGTGTACAGGAGCAACGATAAATCGTATACGATGAAACGATACAATATATCATTCGATCATATGCGATATTGGACAGTGTGTACACTCAATATCATATGTTCTGGCCTCAAGTGAAATTGGATATAAAATCTGTTCAATTACAAGTCTTACGATGATACTTGCCACTATTTACTTTGGAAAAAATATATATATATTCCATAGCAGTCCTTACAATTCGTTACCTCCAGCTGAGATTGGTAGTTAAAACCCACCCCTTTGGATACAACACAATGGAGCTACTATCCTTTTGCCACGGTCTTCGAGTGACTCACAAAGTGTACAAAACATATAAAATATATGAAACATGGGTGGGAAACCTGGACAGCCATATATTTAGAAAAAAAGGAATAGGCTTGGTGCCCCTCACGTCTCTGCATTTGCTAAAGCTGCCTTGTTTCGCTACATGTCTGACTGGCTACTACGTACTGATCATTACACTAATCCAGCCGAAGTGTGTCGCGACTTGTTGAGCACGTAGGATAGATGGACACATCTGCATTATCAATCTCGTTACATTGGTGCTAGCAAAGTCTAGACTGACATCTAGTTCTGATGTTTCCCAGCAGATGTAGCAGATCTGGATGAGTCATTTAATAGCTTGGTTTCTGTGTTGGGTAGATGCACGTGGAAGACTAGGCTGTTTTGGGACAGTTTGGCTCTGGTGCAAAAGTCTACTTTGTGCCCAACTCTTCATCTTCCCAGAATTGACAGTCAGTTTTAGAGCAAAATGGCGTATTTGCAGGAATAAATGTTGAGTGCCCAATGGTTCTACAGAATGGTCAGTGTGATAGTGGATGAGCACTCTACATTTACTTAAATGTCTCCACAGGAGCAACTGAGCACTATGGGCACTGGCTTTTTTTTTTTTTTTAAGTTCTAGCTCTTAAATCTTTTTTGTCAATGCCTGATTAATAGTTTGTCACCCTTAACTAAGATTTTTAGACTTTAGACAGTAGAGTTAATGCAAATTGAAACATTTCTATTACTTGCAGAATATAACATTTATAATGGAGGTTTTTTTTAAATATGTCAGTCATGTTATCTGTCCTATTTTTTTTAACATGCATTCTCTGAATTAGGTATGAAAAGTGGAAGGGTCGAGTAACGCAAAATGCTTAATAGTTCCAGCTGATCTACTCACTAAATAAAATTTATTTTTGTTTTACAGAGTAATAATACCATTGAGCTGAGCACAACAATAGTGAGAGCCAGCCCTACACCTTCGGAAATGCTGATGGCAGACAGCAATACTTTGTCCTGGCAGCAAGGCAAATGTCAAATGTCCAGTGATATCCCTAAACAAATCAGCAAAAGTCCTTCTGGGTTTAGACCTCTTAAAACTCATGGCATTGGAGCTAAATTAACTGGAGAATCATTAAAACAAGAAGGAAAGAAATTAGAGCCGGAGTACACGTTTTTAAATTGTAAAGACAAAGTTAATACTCTTAGTTCTGGCTTAATAGTTGATACGAACGGTTTTCAAGCTCCCATCGCTCAAGTAGATCATCCTTTTTCATGGCAAGAGTTTACAGCAAGATCAGGTCAAGGGTTGTCTTCTGTAAATATGCCAGAGTCAGCTTTGCTGGATAGGTGCAATGCAATGCAAACCGTTCCTGGTAAAAATCAGTTTGTTTTCCCTCCTGGTTTGAAACCAGTTTTGCCAGCTACAGACTTACAGAAACTACCCTCTGTTCCTACTCTCCTTACTGGACAACCCCTCTCCAACACACCATTTGCTCAACACTATCTAGGAAACATTGCTCCAATCCCCCCATACCCAGTAGGAAGTAATTTAGGATGCCATAGCTGTACCCTTCAAACACAAAATACCCAAAGCACTGGAGTTCCACAGAGTACAAATTTTGGTCCTGGATTACTTGCCACGCTGCCAATAAGTAATCAAACTTCAGGAAACCAGAACATTGGCCACCATATCCATTTGCTAGAAACCCAGGCTGGCACTACTGGATTCACTCAATGGGCCACAAGAATGTCATCTGGGTTTGGTATGTATTAGTGTGTGTGAGTGCGCATATATACAGTATGTATACGAGAGAGAGAAATTTTTTAGATTAAATTGCATTGCACTTCTGCTATATATTAACTAAAGTCCCATTTTTTTATAGTAATTTAGAGTTTTGATGTAGATCCATTTTTTTTTTCTTTTCATTTTTTTATTTTTTTTTACATTTCTACAAGGGCAAGTTTTGGTGACTGAAGAGGTCACCTTTCCGAGTGCATGTTGTGTCGGAATTGCATCACAAGCTTCTCTGAATATTTTTAACCCAAATGAAAGATGGATGCAAGTTAATATTGGAATAATAGGTATTGCTGTAGATGGAGAAAAAGTAAGTTCTTTTTTTGTCCTTAACTTGCAGTAGTTTTTTTTTTTATTTTTTTATTAAGCAACTAAAATATTCAATACTGTGTCCATGACTAATGAAAAAAAAATTGGAGAAGTTAAGGGAACTGTTAAAGCAGAATCATGTGTCTCTCTGGGCAATGTACAAGCCATATATGTAGGGTACTTTATAGGCTGACCAACCAGCTATTTTCTGTCTGGACACTGAAGTACCATTTTTATATTGGCGTGTTTAAATGTATACAGGAATTGCATCTTAGTCTTTGCACATGTCTGGGTGCTGATATCTAGGTTTCTGTTTGACTTTGTGAATGTGGTCTGTTGTCTGCTTGGAGTTTTACACCCTTATCAGTGAAAATGGGTCATGACAGTGTACAAACACACAGGGTTATATTTACTAAAGTGTGGGTTTATAGAAGTGGAGATGTTGCCCATAGCAACCAATCATTCTAGCTATTATCTAATGGGTAGAATCTGGTTGCTATGGGCAACATCTCCACTTCTATAAACCCACACTTTAGTAAATATACCCCCAGAAACTGGTTTATAAGATTATATAAACTAACAGCGGTTTATTGAAACAGCACAGTGTATTGTTTGCTGGTCCACTTCTGATTTTTGGACTGAGTATCCCTGATGATATGAGTGGGAGACAGTGGCGTAACTTCATCTCAGGTGCCTGGAGGCAAGATAAATGTTGGTGCCCCCCCCCCCCCCAAAATAAAATGTACCACGCCCCAGCTGCCGCCGCCCCCCTTATGCAGTTCCTTTTATATAATGCCCCCAGTAGTGGTCCCCCTAAACAGTGCCCGCCTATGTAGTGCTCTCCAGTAATGGTCCCCTTATGCAGTACCCCCAGTAGTGAGCCCCCTGTAGTTGCCCCCAGTAGTGATGTCCCCCACCGCGCGCGCGCGCACACACAAAAAAAACATCCCCGCTCCAGTGCTGCTGCCGTCCATCCCCGGCGTCCGCTCCTAGGCACTATGGGAGTGACGTCATTACGTCACTCCCATAGTGCACTGCGGGACCCGAAAGACAGAGCTCACTCCTGAGCTCCGTCCCCGGCGTCCGCTCCTCGGCACTATGGGAGTGACGTTATGATGTCACTCCCATAGTACACTGCGGGACCCGGAAGACGGAGGGAGCCGGGGGTTTGAATAGGAGCCGGGCGCCCGCTGGTAACACACTCAGCGGGCGCCCAGCAAATGGAGGGTGCAGGGGTGCGACCGCACCCCTTGCACCCTACTTAGTTACGCCAATGGAGGTGGAGCGCCGATCAGCGGCGCTCTTTCTCCATGCAGCTCCCGGGTACAATGGAGCCAGGTGCCCCCTTCAGGGCTGACGCCCGGCGGCAAATGACTCCATTGTCTCCGGGAGTTACGCCACTGGTGGGAGATCACTGACTGTATTTAAGCTGGCTCTGGGTGCATGTGGGGTATGATTCCTTAGTGGTAGTTGTGCTGTCTTTGTGTTTTTGGTCTTGTCCCTTAGTGAAAAAGTTGATAGAGATTTCATAAAGGTAGAAGAGGTTGGATAACAGCCAGTATTGTAGTTGCACTGTTATGGGACATAGTTCAGAATCCGTTGGATGTATTTTGTCTTGAAATTTTCAAACAAAATGAGGTATTGCAAATTAAGCTTTATTGTTTTTACACTTAACATAAAAAGGGCAGAATAAGAGATCAGTCAGAAGTTTTCCTTAGCCACATAGAATATCTCTATCTAGTATAAAGTCTTGGCAATGTGATCCATTTGAATATTTATCACTGATACATTTGTTTAACTGGACCATCTTATTTTTTAGATTGACATTGGAGCTGACCAGTGCTTGGTTTTTAAGAACAAAACAATAATTGGTCCACGAGCATCTGAAGACATAAAAATTCTCCTATTACCTCAGAGACCAGGACTTTTCCAGTGTGTACTTAGTGTGTCATCTTGGCCTGTGTCTGCTGATACTGAGACAATTGTAAGAGCTGAAACCATGGCCTCCAAGGTTCTACTGACTGCCGTTTCAGAATTTCCTGTAATTGAGGTAATTGCCACTGCTTTGAATGTGCAAGTTCTTCTAGGATAGTATTCACCATTAAACATAGTTTTACAATTGAAATAAATGTAGCATTCATATGTAATGTAGACAGTAAGTCCTGGATCGCCCGTCTAAAGTAGTAATACAATAAACGTACATCTTTTACAACATTTGTTATTAGGTTTTTAACTTTTACTGCATTTTAGAGCTTGAAATATGCTTTTGCATATATACATAGTTTATTTCTATTTTTCTGTTCTGAGACGGATTTATTTGCTCAAGAGTGTTGTGCACTGAAATAAATACTTTGCTTCTAAATATTATCCTGAAAACCTTATGTTAAAAATATAGGTTTGTCATAAAAAGTCCTGGAGTTGGATACACATTTTGCCAAACCCCAAGGGGCCTCTGCATTATTTTCTTACTGTTGTTGATTCTAGGCACCGGACCTATAAAAAGGGCACTTTGGTGCGTGCCCAAAAAGGGGGCATGGCCACAGCAAAAGGGTCTGTCTTTAAGACATACCCCCTTTTCATCACTCTTGGGGGCATGCCATGCCATAAAATCTATTCTCTTCTACTGACCTGTCTTCCACACAGCCACTTAAGTAAACTCTAGATTGTGCAGAATTTGTCTGTTTTGCCCTCCCTATTATATTGCTTGGGTACATCCTCACTGTAATGGCTGCCATGCCAATACATAATTCCCATCCATGTTTGAGAGTGATTAATTGTTTTTCAGAGACCGTTTTGAAAGTTATTTAGTCTAACTTTAAATCTTTTTGTTATGTTTCTTTTGTGCCTCCCCCCCCCCCCCTTCCCCCATAGATGGACAATGGAAAGAGTGATGGTTTAGATTTTGGTGATCTGTCATCTGGCAGTTGGAAAATACTTCCTCTAAAATTGATAAATAAGACTCGTGCTACAGTGCCTATCAGACTTACTATTAGTGCTGTAAGTATGCATGTTAACCATGAACCAATAACGTGCTGATGGAGTTTACATTTGTAATATGTGGGTTTGTACGTTTTTATTTACAGAAAGCTTTAAAGGCAGCCCTTTTTCGATTTGTACATACCCTGCAGAATATATACATAAGTCAGAGGTTCCTAAACTCCGCCATTACAGTCCAGGTTTTAAGGATCATGCTTGAGTACAGGAGACTTACTACGTCAGTCAATTTGATTTAACCATCTGGACTCATGCATGGATATCCTTAAAACCTGGACTGTAATGGCGGAGTTTGGAAACCTCTGAACTTTTTTTTTTTTTTTTTTTCTTTAGCATTCAGTTGACAGTGACTGCATAGATCATTTTTTTTTCTTCTTCAGGGTCCATAGGGATCCACAGGGATACCATGGGGAAAATGTGGTTGGAGTGATCCACGCACCAAACAGTTAAGCTTTCAGCTCCCAGGATGCCTCAAGTCCTCCTCCACATATATCCCGCCCCTGGCCACAGGCATTCAGTTTTGATTTTGATGCGGCAGGATTCAGATGCACCGTTATAACATGCACTCCCAAACCTTTTATTTTATGATTTATTTTATTTATTTTTACTTTAGAGCAAGCAGCGCTAGGCGTCCTAAAGGACGCCTGTGCTGCTGCTCCATCTACCTCTGCCGGTGCCGCAACACCAGTAACTGGACTGGTGATTTCAGCGGGCACCAGCAGAGCTTGGCTACTGGCGATTCTGGGACCCGGGACTGCAGCTGTAAACATGGGGAGGCAGGTAAGGTGGTTCCCTGCTCCCAGGTAACCACGTGGCAGTCCGTACCTCTGACGGTTGGAGACCTTCCAGAGGTTTCTGTAGTGGGGTGACTGCCCCCACTAAACCACTGGGGCAAGTCAGTCTGGCGTCTGGGACAGTGGCGACGGCCATGTTATAAGGCCAGTGTACTTGGGGAGGGGGGGGTTGATAGGCTCTCCCCCAGCCCAGACACCGATTCAGCTGAGGTTTTTCCACGTTGGGGTTGCTCCTCCTCCCCTCTGTATATGAGATGCACAGCGACCACTATCATTGCTGTCCTGTAGCTGCTGGTCTTAGAAGGTTTAGGTCTAGTCTCCCTGTATACATCTCCCCAGAGGCCAGGTTATTCAGTGCTCAAAATCCTACCAAGTCTTGTGCTTTGAGTAGTTGATTCAGGGCCCATTGCAAGTATATTGTATGTGACTAGCTCTGCTTTGTTGTTGCTGCCTTTATTTTTCTGTACTGTCAGGTATAACTATCACTACTATTTCTCCTCAACCCTTTGCTACAGGTGTGGGGAATATTTTTTCTTTTTTTTTCTTCAAATTGTACTTCACATTCAGGGCCGGATTCAGTTAGACGCGAAAAGCCGCAATCAGCGAAACAGTTTTGCCTATTGCTGCTTTTCACCTATTTGCGTCTTAACTCCAAATTCAATTTCAGGACTTTTTCGCCTAAGAGAGACATGTAAATTTTGAGGTGAAAATTAAAATAGTGGGGAGACAAGGATAAAAAGTAGCTAAATAGGTTTCTTGGGGGGCTGTATGGATGGGGCATGTGTTTTCGGATTGTAGGTGCATGCAGCAAGTGGATTTTTCCCTTTTAAAAAAATAAACTAAAAAAAAATACACTTTAGAAATGCAAAAAGATGCTAGCACCCATTTTCAAGTACCCCAAATTTGACAGTATTCTTTATTTTCTATAAAAATGCTGTTTTCTCGAATTTTTTACCACTTTTACAAATATGCTCCTAGAAAGCTTTTAACACAAATTGAGGACACAAGTACTTTTATTAGGGCTAATGGTACACATCTGCAATGATTTCCAGTGTCCGTGCTTCTTATTTTGGGGTACAGACTGATAAGCCCCCAATCTATTCAGTACTTTCCGCCTGTTATGCATTTGCCTATTTGCGTTTTCACCAGTTCTGTAATTGAATAGGGCGAATTGCGGGGATGCGCATGCCGCAAATTCGTGTCCCAAACAGGCGAATGTGGCGGAAAGTACAACAGTATCCGACTTTTTGCGTCTAATTGAATACAGGCCTTATTTTTTTATTTGTGAAGGCAGTCACATTTGCACTTGCTTATTATGTCTAAGAATAAGGGTAAACTGGAAACTGAGGCCCAGTGCTGGTTTCATGTAAAAGTTGTTTGGCGGGCTTGTCCCCTCAGGACTTTATACAGGATGGTTTGTGTGCTGTTTGTTACCTTACCAGTCCAGTTTACCAGCCCCTGTACAGGAGCCATCTTGGATGTCCTCCGTGTCTCAGGTTATGACGCAGCTAGTGGATTGTTTTGCTACTCCCACGCTGCCTCCCTTAATGGGATACCCACGTTCCAGCTTGCTATGTTTGTTCCCCCTGTATATCCTTCCTGGATGCATGTTTTTATGCCCACTCAAGTCAGAGTACGGCTCAGTCAGCTGCTGCATTTCAACAAATGTTGCAGGCGAACAGACCGGTAGCCACTAAGGCACCTAAGCGGACAATATAATTTTATCAGTCTGCTCAGAATGTACAGTAGATTCAGATGCATCATCGGCGGAATCGGGAGAGGAGGACTATCTTTCTACAGTGGATGTCCCTTCTTTGGTGAGGGCGGTCAAATCAATCCTAAATATACAGGATGATGAGTCAGCTCCTAGACCTAAAGCTCCAGTGTTTAAACACCAGAAGGTGGTAAAAGCAGAGTTTTCCGAAGTCTGAGCAGCTCAATGAACTTATGGAAGAAGCATGGAGTTTCCCAGATAAACTGTTCCATGTTATAAAAAGATTAGCATCTTTGTATCCTTTCCCACCTACTGAATGTACTAAGTGGGAAGTCCCTCCTACTGTGGATGCTCATGTGACACATTTAAACAGGAGTACTACATTACCTACAGTATATCGTCCGCATCTTCCCGTAAAGATCCTACAGATAGAAAACTTGAAACAGGTCTTAAATTAGTGTTTTTATTGTCTGGAGCTGTTATTCGACCAGCTATGGCCACGGCTTGGGTGTCCAAGGCTGTTGGAGAATGGACGAGGGCATTAGAAGATACTCTACCGAATGCTACCAGAGAAAAGCTGACATATATCTCCCACAAACGGGAAACGGCTTCTTATTTGGGAGAAGCTGCAATGGATGCTGGGGTCCTGGTTTCTGAAGCATCGGCAGCTTCGGTTGTTGCTCGTAGAGCCCTTTGGTCAAGGTCCTGGAAAGCAGATACCGGATCCAGGAAGGCTCTGGAATCCTTACCTTTTATGGAAACATAAATATAAATTGTGGGTTAACAAATAATTAACCCCTTACCGGGCGCTACCACAATATTATATAAAAAACAAGCCTTATTGTACCTACAATTATGTAAGCAGCAACCTACTGAGTACCTCTGAAATACTCAAATTTTATGATACAGATTTGAAAATTTGCAGTAAAATACTTTGAAGTCTTAGTAATAGACCATCTGCCCTCAAACATTTTCTCCACCTCTCAACCCAAGCTGTGAATCAACTTTGGAAAAATTCCAATGGTCGGTGTTTGATCCAGGAACGTATGGTGTTTTTAACAACCTCGGTCTTAAATACTGTCTCCGGGGTCAACATTTTGGAGAGGGCCAAACAGATGAAAGTCAGAAGGGACCAAATCAGAACTGTATAGTGGATGTGGCATTATTGCCCACCCCATTTTGGCAATTGCCACAGATGTTGCCATCGAAGTGTGAGGTGTGGCATTGTCGTGGTGAAAGATGACATTTGACAGTGGAATTGTTGACCTTTTTTTGCGGATGGCTTCTTTCAGCTTTTTAAGTGTTAAAATGTATCGATCACTGTTTGGTTTGGTGCCAAGTAATCGATGAGAATAACACCTCGGCAATCCCAGAAGACTTTGTTTACGGATCGCTGTGATTTAAACTTTTTGGGCCTAGGTGAACTTTGGTGTTGCCATTGCTTTGATTCGGCCTTTGTTCCTGGATCATAATGGAATACCCACGTCTCATCTCCTGTAATGACATTTTCCAAAAACGTCTCCGGGTTGACTTCAAAGTTGGTCAAAAGGTCATTGCACACTTCCACCCTCTGGGCCTTATGATCCCTGGTTAATTGCTTTGGAACCCATTTAACACACACTTTATGATATCCCAAATCATTGATTAGTGATTCTACAGTGCCATGGCTACATTGAAGTTCATCACTGATGGGATGCAATTGGGAAACCGGCTGACGTGATACCGACAGCCGGCTTCCTGATTGCTTTATCCCGGCGTGGGTTAAATCACAGGCATCTATATCTAGACGCCAGTCATTTTCCCGACGCCGGTTCTCTGCTGTCACTGCAGTTGATGATCTGCCACCACGAGGTTTGTCGCACACGACGATTATCCCGATTGAAAAAGCTTCATCCACCTTCTGACATTGCTATAGTCAAGAGTACGCTCACCATACTTTTTTTCAGTCTTCTGTGGATTTCTGTAGCACTGCAGCCTTCTTTTTCCAGAAATTCAATGACTGCTCTTTGTTTCGTCTTGGATTCCATGGTATTTCTTGGACTACCTAAACAAAACTAGATAAATAGTTAGCAGACCTATTAAACTATAAACTGACAACGTTTCAAATAAATGTTGCATATTATTTCAGAGTTATGAGAATTTAGGCATTACTTATTCTACAACCCTCATACAATAATAATAAATCTCTTAAAACTGTGTATGTATGCGTGTGTGTATGTATGTATGTGTGTGTATATATATATATACACATACACACACAAACACACAATTGGTTTACAAAACAAGCCTCCAAAATAATCAGTTGAAGATAATCTTTTTTTAAATCTTCTTCAAAAATGGCTATAAATAGTGGTTAGCCTTATTGGAGATATTAATAATGAAAGATGTTAATCCAGATAACTGACACAGGAATATATCCAGGAAGAATGTACCCTCTACTAGGGTTAATTACTGGTCCCCACTCATCTCACTGCTCAAAATAGCTCAGTCAGCTGGGGCACCACCACATTCAACACACCATCCCAAGTTCAAATCCCGGTGTTATCATTTGGTCACAGAGAATATAAAATTTATATTTATTTGTATGGTATTATCCAATTACTGGTCCGGCTTGTTACTCTGGAAAAAATAAAGCGCTCAATTGCGGCAGTCCTTATGTATAGCAAAAGAGGTGGGGAGAGGAGCTTCTCTTATTAGAGATATGGTATCAGCTGCAGTCTTTTACAATTGATAATTGCTGTTAGGCGAGCAGAACTCAATAACCGCCCTGATGGTGTTTAAAATCGGGTATAGCAATTAACACGCAGCTGATCAGGTTGCCAATCACTTACACGCTCCCCGTTAGGGCTGGATGACTCCCAGTATTCAGCGACCTTGCAGCAGTCGGCAGCTCCACTTGGTTATCCCACACACTCGCTTCACAGGAGTTCAGATGGTAAGTCCGTGACTCAGATTTGGCAATAATATAAATCTCCTTTAAGGCTTCGGCATAAAGTCAGCACAAGGAGGTTGGTTGTAAACCAAAAACCGCTCCATAAATCAGCCTTAACGCGTTTCTCTGGCACTATGCTCTGCCAGTTTCCTCAAAAGGTAAGTTATTAATGGAGTTCTCAACAGCACTTTTATACCCATATGGACCAATAAAAATGTCCTTATCTGATTAACTGCAGCTGTCACAAACAGGTGTCTCTGTTATCCAGGTGTCTCATTACAATATAAAACATAATATATGTATCATCAATTTAAATTAATACATCAAAAGGCTTGATTATAAATACATGTTCAATAACAAATTCTTAATTAAACAAATTATATCTGATAACAATTCTTACCAATGGCAACATTCTAATTTGAAACCCTCAAATTATTCACCTCATAAATAACCTTATTAAGTACAAGGGATACAGAAACAAATCCCTAATCATCTGACTAATCATATAGCTCAGTTGGCTGGAGCACCACCACATTCAACACACCATCTCAGGTTCAAATCCTGGTGTTATCATTTAGTCATAAAGGATTATTATTATTACCGGTTATTTATATAGCGCACACATATTCCGCAGAGCTTTACAGAGAATATCTTACCATTCACATCAGTCCCTGCCCCAGTGGAGCTTACAATCTATATTTCCTACCACATGCTCACACACATACACACTATGGTCAATTTTGTGGGGAGCCAATTAACCTACCTATATATTTTTGGGGTATATAATTCATGTTTATTTCTATAGTATTATCCATACAAATCTCTTATTACTATTTTTCTTCGCAAATGAACACATGACTGTTCAAATAGCTCAGTCAACTAGAGCACCATCTCGCTTAACACACAGACCAAGGTTCAGATCCCAATATTATCTTTTAAGCAAAGGCTATGCATTGTATTATAAAATTATCATATTAATCCTTCATTCATACTAAAACCATAACTGGTTTTGTAAACCAATTGTTTTTTTCTAATGAATGTTTATATTAATTATGCATTAATTGTGTTTTTTTTTTATATATATATATATATATATATATATATATATATTATGCAGTTTTAAGAGATTTATTATTATTGTAAATAAAATCAATTTATTAAAATATACAATTGTGTTCAATAAATGTAATGTGCACCTTGTGGTGGAAATTCATTCTACCTTATTTTCATTTTGTGGAAACATACTGTTTGGAGCAGAATTGGAACTAGTGGCTACTCTGGCAGCCTCAACAGCTACATCAAAGTCTAGGCAAACTTATTTTCTGTCATTTTGCCGTCAGGGAAAAGCAAAAGGACAGTCTTCCTCCAGACCGTCTAGTTCTTGCAGGACCACTAAGCAGCAAACTAAGAGATCCTGGCCGGTCAGATGTCAAGCCTCTAAGCCGGACGACAAACCCTCTGCCTGATAGGGCGGGCCTCCTACTGGGGGATCCCAGGATGGGAGACAGACTTCTTCTATTTGTGGACTACTGGCATCAAACAGATGCCTGGGTCCGAGAAGTGGTCTCTCGGGTGTATGCGCTCACTTTCCAGAGGCATCCTCCCCAGAAGATTTTTTTTTTATGTACAACTCCCCCATCAGATTCTATCAAGGCCTTGGCCCTCCAGGAGGCCATTTACTCCCTGCTGCGGACAGGGGTGATAATCCCGGTTCCTGTGGTTCAACAAGAAAGGGGTTATTACTCCTATCTATTTTTGATTCAGAAACCAAATGGGTCTCATCGCCGTATTCTAAATCTGAAAACCCTCAACAAGTTTATCAATGTACCCAAGTTCCGTATGGAGACTCTATGGTCAATTATTTTGGCAATGGAATCTGGGGATTTGTGGCTTCCCTGGATACTCAGGATGTTTATCTGCATGTGCCTATCACGCCATCCCACCAACAATTTCTACGGTTTGCTGTCCTACAACAACATTGCCAATTTCAGGCACTGTCCTTTGGTCTATCAACTGTCCCTCGGGTCTTCACCAAAATAATTGCCGTTATGACTGCCTACCTCAGGCATCAGAGAATCTGAATACTCCCATATCTGGACGACCTTCTGATATTGGCACAGTCTCAAGCTGTTTTACAACGTCTCCAACTGAACAGATGCACAGCTGGATTATCAATTGGAAGAAATCCTTTCTTTCTCCAATACAGCGGATGTTACATCTGCGGGGCTCACTTCTGGATTCTCAGGCACAAAGGGTATTTCTGCCAAAGGACAAGATTTCTTCCCAAACATTGAGTATGCAAGCAAAGGGTATACATTCTATCAGTGATACAGGTCCTGAGGTCAGTGGTGTCCACCTTCAACATGGTGGAATATGCTCAGTTCCTTTCTAGGCCTCTGCAACAATTAATTATCTTCCGGTGGAACAGGCACTATCATCTAATACAGAGATTCTCAAACTCTGTCCTCATGACCCCACACAGTTCACTTTTTCAAGGTCGCCCAGCAGGTGCACAGGTGTATTCTTTACTTGCTGACACATTTTGAAAGATCCACAGGTGGAGCTAATTGTTTCACTTGTGATTCTGTGAGGAGACCTGGAAAACGTGCTGTTTGGGGTCCTAAGGACAGAGTTTGAGAACCTATGATCTAATACGGTCCCAGAGGATCCTTCTCTCTCCGGAGGTTCTTCTCTCAGTGAGCAGGCTGTGTTGGCTCCCAAAAATATTTTTTTTATATAGCAAGTTGAGAAAGGACACTTAAAGATATAAACTGCCCTAAACCTATTCCTGTGCATCCTCATGCATGAACACATACATTAGAGAACATGTGCTCATTCCAAGCTCGCTCTTCCTCATAGGGGCCAGCATCTGCCCTGAGTTTGATAAACATCTGTGTCTGCATGTGGAATGCCATCCTGCCCACTTGTTCACCTCCATTTTTTTTTCTACGACTCATGCTCGATATGCTGAAATCTGAGATCCATGCGGAAACCCACTTGCATCCTACTCAGAATCATAGTTTTTCAAAGTTTTTAGATACATTATGATAAATGTGTGGGTTACTAAGAAAGCTTAACTGTGTGTGGGGCACAGAAATAGTTACCAAACTCAGATCTGGAGGGATAGAGTTCAGTATCGGTAAAATGTAGCTTATATCTATTGGTACAGTGTAGCATCATTTCTATCTTTTCTAAGAACTTTTATGCTATGTAAAGCAGCACTTAACATTATTAGAGATTGGGCAGCATTTGTTTGGCAAGGATTGCTTAAAAGTTCAAGTGTTTTAAATAATAGTTATACTTTTGTCACCAGAATGCCACTGCATGGCGTTGCTTCAATTTTTCAAAAGATCCTACAAATCTGGCTCAAGAGTTTCCTGTACATTCAGACTTGGTTTTAAAGATGTCTTCCCCGTCTGTCATAAGTCACGTTATGCGTGCATCCTTTGATTGCCAGGTAAGTCCGAACTAGTAGGATAGGTTAATTTGTAACTATAGAGTGAAGCGTAAATTATTTTTTTACCCATTTGCAAATCCAGATGTGTGTGCGTGTGTATGTATGTGTGTGTATATGTGTGTATGTATGTGTGTGTGTGTGTGTGTGTGTATATATATATATATATATATATATATATATATATATATATATATATATATATGAGAGAGATGTATTATACACAAATACTGTATACTGTAGTTTAGATGCAGGATGCCAACATTGTGTTTTTCTCGTTAGAACCCTGTACCGTCGGCCATTAATGACCATGTCAACATGTTCAATGTCGAGATGTATTCTCCAAGGCATGACACACAAATACCTTAAGAGAGTGGTAAAGGAATTCCTTGCCATACCATAGGCTGCAAGGGACTGCTAATACCTACCTATCTGCTAAACACATCATGCTGACAAATTAATCTAAGTGGCTATACATGCAATACATGGTAGTGTGCAGCCCAGATGGCACTCCCGGGTGCTGAAACATTCTAGGCCATTATTTCTTAAACATGGTCCTCAAAGCCCTATGACAGTTCTGATTTTAAGGATATTTATGCTTGAGCACAGGTGTTTTAAGTTGTTTTGATTTATCCATCTGTGCTCAAGGCTGGATTCTTTAAAACCTGGATTGTAAGGGATCTTTAAAGACTTGAGTTTAGGAAACACTGTCTAGGCTGGGCCTGAGTCAAAGTCCAGTATCTTGTGCAGCCTGTACTGTATTTTCTGCGTTTGCTTTCTGGTGAAGGAAATTGGATACTTTGGGGAGCATCTCATCAGACCTCTTGCCTTGGCTACCGTAGGTCTACAATTCACTCCATTTTGTACCTTTTTGGTGAAAATTAGGCTTGTGGAGAGTGTTTAAGACCGGTCTGTTTTGAATCCTTCCTAGAATTAAGGAGAATGTAGAATTTGGGGAGTCTAATAAGATGGGGCACTAGGCAATTTGACAGACCCTCTGGAGTACATCCCTATGGCTTGTCCTCTCACTGTCTCATTGCAGTAGTTTTTAGTTTTGAACATTCATATCCATGGTCAATGCACATGATTTTTATAGAAAATTATAATTTTTTTCTGTGTGGCTTTGTTTTTAATATTTGTTTGTTTTGTTCTTTCGTCCGTCCGTCCGTCCCCCCCCCCCCACGTCAGCTGTTCTGTGATATTGGTCTGAGGAATAGGTGGATCCAGTCAAGTGCTGTTATTCTTCACTAGACGTGAATTCTCAATTTTAAAGAATATTTTTTAACTACTGGTTCTGTGCTTAGAATATACTTTGCAGCCACTTGGGTTGATGTAGACACTATAACTTCTGGAGGATTCTAAAAATATATTTAATATTTCAGACCATTGCCTTTCAGTCAATGAAAAAGACTGTACGCTGCACCTCTCGGAGCGGCTTAGTCTGTACTCTTGTTGAGCCTTTTTTGAGCCTCCATACAGATGAGTCCTCATACATCTAGCCTCCTTGCGCGTTAAACAGCACTTGTAGTTGCGCCATGCCGTGGAGTGACTCAGTAGTGCCAAGCGTCTTTTGTACGACTCTTTACCTTCAAATGCGTCTTATTCACGCAGCGATACGAATAGATAACACAAGCAGCTTCTGCTGTTTAAAATTATATGCAGCATGTCTCTGTGCGTCTGCGGGTGTATCTGCATGCGAAACGCTACGTTAGTGTCAGTGTCTGTAATACTGTACTGGTGCATACACACTGGGCGCTATTACTGAGCGATTCCACGATTACGACATCGTAATCGTGCAATCACTCAGTAATCGTGCACTGTAATGGCTGAAACGACTGGCAATGCACGCTCCCGCTGGTAGTTTCCGGCATTGTGCTGCATGTTCAGGCGAGGAACAATCAGTCGATAAGGACAGATTGTGCATGTTTAGGGATGAGGGAGGGAGCCTACACTGAACGACTGATTGTTCAGTGTAGGCACTACAGGGGACAGAAACGACACTACGATTATGACATGGTAATCGTACAGGCTTTCCTGATCGCCCTGTTAACGTAGTGTTTAGCATGCAGATACACCTGCAGATGCACACAGAACATAGGCATGCTGCATCATACCTGCCTACTGTTGAAAAAGCATTTCAGGGAGATTGTGAAAGCAACACCTATGAGCGCAGCGGTAAAGTGGACGTGTACTACTACATCTGAGGCCTGTCCTAAAAGTGAACTTGCATCTAAATGTAAATGAGCCCCAAAGCGGTTAGTAAGATCTACATGGTGATGAAAACACACTGATGCTTTTCATAAAAAAATGCATGTAGCCATAGGGATCATTGTGCCTTATAACCAATGCACGGAAATTATACTAATGATCCCATTTGAATGTATATATCTGTTTTTCTTTAATATAATAGCTTCATAATGGGGGTAAGGTGCAATCAGGGAAATTTTCTAGACTCTTCAGGGAGACAGGGAGATTGCTACTATTTTAGGGAGTCTCGTTGGCAAGTATGTGCTGCATATCATTTTAATCAGCCGAAGCTGCTTGTGATATCTATTCGCATCGCTGTGCGAATAAGACGCATTTTAATGTAAAAAGTCACACACAAGACGCTCGGCGCTTCCAAGTCACACGGAGCTCCCGCATTGTGTGGCGCGACCTGTAGTGCACAGAGGATAGATGTATGGGGACACATCTGTAATTGCATAGAGGGCAACATAAACATCTTGTGTTCTAAGCACTATTGGGTAAACTATCTTTTTAGGTTACTGTTCCGGAGATATGTTTGGAGTGTGTTTCTATTTTGTGCTCCCTGAAGATTAAGGGCAGTAATTTTGTCTATGAAGGAGAATAATTTTTATTTGTTCTATTTCAGGAACCAGACATTTTTTTGCTCTGGCTTGTGTTCCATGCCCCACAAGCATACAATTCATCAGGTAAATTTTCAGTTATCATTCCAATGCATGTATAATATCTTAAAGCTTGAGGTTCCTGTTAAGGCCTATGTGTTCGGTAACCTGTTGCAAGCTTTATACTTGCTCTCCTACTTCCTAGAATGTGTTTGCACTCAACGGTTTATTTAGGATAGTTTTTCGTGATTATTATATAAATGGAGATAACCATAGAAATATCTTTTCATAGTTGTGGTCCAAATTCATTATTGTACATTGTAAAAAAAAGACATTAGCAGGTCTCTAATGCACAATTAGACCAATCCAAGCAGCCAGCAGCCAATACATATAAATTAATGATGGCACCTAATTTTTTTGTGTCATTTCTGTTGATGACACCTAAATATTACCCATGGCTCCTGGATTTGATGGAGCAGCAGTGGAATTCAAGAGCTGGTCAAATGAGGCGAACTAATGCACCAGTCTCAGACAGTAGTTGTGATACTGTCAAGTTCTTACTATATGGGTAATAATGATGGCAATGATGGTGTTTTGGCAACAAAATAGTGCAGTGCTCCATTGAAAGAAATTGATTAAAGTATTTTTTTTGTAATGCAGTTGAATGATTGATATCCATTTTATATATAGATTCCTGTCCCCATAACATGTTATTGCAGGGCTGAAATTTTTCTAAAATCTAGGAGCCTGTTTGAAAGTTTAGGAGCCAGACCATCTTCCTCAACCAAAATATAAAAAGTTGTATAGACTACCAAACATATACTACTTTCCTCCTATTTCCCCTCATGCCATCTGACCACAACAAATAACCCCTTCAAAACCAGTTTGACCCAGCCACATGCCCATCTCTGGTGCCCATTTTATTGCATGCTAAAGCAGGAGCCCCCAATTCCTAGCATACCACGCAGCAGGGCCCCCAATTTGTAGCATGACACACAGCAGGACTCCAGTTAATAATGTTATATAGAATTGTCCCCAAGTTAGTTTTTAAAGGGTGCTATTCATAGCCTTCACCACACTCCTATGGACTTTACTTTTTGTCAGTATTGCTAACAGTATTGTATTTTAGGAAAATTAACAATACACCTTTGAAGTGCCACTATACCCATTACACAATGACACCGCAGATAAAAGTGTATATCCATGAAAATATACCGAGCAGGATGAATACTATGGCAATGCTATACTGTACAAGTATACTTTACTACCCGGATACTTTCAAGTCTACCTCCTACTCCCTTAATCCATTATTACCCTCTTCTCCTCTCACACCCTGAGCCATGTGTGTACCTCAGTCCAGGCAGACAGTCATGCTAAGTCCTGTTGCTGACTGCGGCGGTAATACAGAAATCATGGCTGCGGGACACAGATCAACGCAGGAAGAGAGCAGGAACAACCAAGCCAAACCCCCTGTATCTCCCCAGAGTATTTTAGGCAACGTGGCACAAACCACCTGCCAGAACAAGCTAGGGTACACACTAGCTATCGCACAATACCACATCTGCAAATCTCCACTGGGGCTGCTGAGGATCTGCTGCTTTCCAGTACTCGACAAGTCCCAGTCACCAAGTCTTAGTCGCCCAGGTGACCAGGATTTGCCAAGCCCTATGTTATTGGCAATGTGCACAAATAATGACTAATGGTGATCGATTTAACTATTTTGTGCAGTCTTAATGTATCATGTGTGCAAGTGGCAGAATGCTCTATTATGTTACTGTCACAATAGTAGCTTTCACCATATGAGGACAGAAGACACAAGCCATAAAGCAAATCTAGAATAACTTTAACATTTTTGAGTTTGTAAAGTACTTGGACTCATTGCATTTGAGTGTGGGTATTTTTATTTTCATCTTCTCATACTTTCACTGTAACAGGTTCACTTGGTCCACCTGAAGAGTTTTTAGCAAGGGTTGATGTTGAGGTTGACAGCCCAGGTCCTGCTTGTTTGTTAAAGAGTATTCCCTTGCGTGCAAGAGCTGGTTGTGCAAGGATCCATGCTCCTAAAGACCTACAGGTTTGTAACTGTTAAAACATTTATTATTTTTGATACTGTTTGGCTGAATATAGTCCTTTCTCATTGTGCAAGACATTTTACTCCTCATGACCTCACCGTATTTTACAGAAAGATGGGTTTCTGAATTAGATGCACTGCCATTTGCGGATACTGCTTTTTCACCTCTGTCATGTCATTCATGGAGGCAACCAAGAAGCCTTAACCCCAGTCACACTAAGCTCTATTCTCAATTACTGAATAACACAAATGAAAAGACCAGTACCTCAAACATAATGCACATCCTGAAGTTTATTGAGGTACTCTGACATGTAGGAAAAATTCTCCTGACCTTAGTCATTTAAACCTTTCAAAAATAAGTATTGAGAAGACCAAATTGTGTAGACCCAAGGGATGTGATTATCAAGAAAAGGCTAGAGTAGTACCAGTGTACTCAGAGCGTGCATATTGCAAATTCGTATATTATGCATAATCTATATTTTCCATCTGTATTTTTTTTTTTTTTTAAACAGACTATTCATTTGAACTGTAGTGTGGGTTCATCAGCCAAACAACTACTGCCACTTAAAAATGCAGGGAATATTGCTACACATTTAAAAGTAAAGGTAAGATGTTTTCAACAAATTATAATATCTTGTGGTTCATTTCGTTTGTGTTGGTGTATTTTTGATGAAAGGAGGACTCCTTTTCCTATGTAACCCTGTTTCCAAACTGGGAAGCTTTGTGTTTGTTTTTTTGGTTTTTATTGCCTTCCGTACTTAAGATGTTGGCCTTTATGCTCTTCTGGGTTCGTGCATTGTGGATATCAGTTTGGATGTACTGTAACCATGTAAGGTGGAGCAGTGTATCAATGGGATTGAGGGTAGAGAAAGATCTGGTGAGCAGTCTGTGCATGCTGATGCTGCTTTCTCACCTTGTTTAGATTTTGTAGTTTTAAGGTTTAAAGGTTTTTTCCTACACAGAAAACTTTGGGTACAGATGGAAAGTGAAGTGCGGGGAGTGTTATCAAGTCACATGACCACTTGTGCTACAGAGACAGAACATATTTATTAATGTGACTTACAATGTTCCTAACAACACATGGTTGCACTACATTAACCTTAACTGTACACTATATACAATCAGAGCGATGTCATTGTAAGATTACAAGTAGTGTGTTTATCTGTTCTTCCCTGATTGAGTGGCATGGATCAAACCTTGGTGAGATAGCAACCAATCTGCTTTTAGCTATCATTTATTTAGCAGTCTATAAAATGATGACAGATCGAAACTAATTGGTTGGTGGGTGCAACTTCTCCACTTTGGGCCTGATTCAGAGCCGTTCGCTATTTGCGGTCGTTCGTTCAAAAACAAGGGGTGGCTATTCAAATGATCCGTTCACAAATTGCAGTTTGTTCACACCTCTAAGTCTGAACGAGCGAGCAAAACATACGCTCGTTTATTTGATAAAAACGCCCCCTGGCCGCTCGCACCATACGTCATGTCCGCTATTTATTAGATTAATCGAGTACATCGTACAGCGTATGAACTGCTCGCTATTCTTGTGGTTGGTTTTTTCAACCGCTATTTTGCGAGCAGTTCTGAGTTAAAAAAAAACAAGTGACGTGGTCAATGACGCTGCTGTATTAATTATGCACTCCCTTAAAACGCCCGTTTTGACCTTTTAAGCACGCCTGCGTTCGAATTCCACTCCCCCGTTTTCAAACACCTTCCCCTGTTACCACCCACATACGCCTCATTCTGTCACTCAAAATAGCAGGCACTCGCTATATAGCGTACAAACAATTTTCGGCCGCACTGACTGGTTCGCGCATGCGTACTAAAAACCGTACGCATGCGCAGATGTGCAAACATCGCTCGGAACGAGCGTACGGCCGCTAGCGAGCGGCTCTGAATGAGGGCCTTTGTTTCTTAAAGGTTTGATACATCTCCACCTATGTGTTTCTTAACCTAATGTTGCCTTTAGAAATACTGTGAGTGTTCCGACCAGAGCCGGATTTAGAGTTCACGGGGCCCTAGGCAAGATATGTTTTAGGGACCCCTCCATCAAACAATCATGCGTGTGTATACAGGGGAATAGTTGAGACGGGAGGAAAGGGGGACAAACAGAGGCAGAAATGAGGAAAGAAGGGTGAGACGGGAGGAAAGGGGAAAATAGGGTGAGATGGGAGGAAAGGGGGATGAACAGAGGTGGACAGGAAGAAATGGGGACACACAGAGGGAGACGAGAGGAAAGGGGGACAAACAGAATGAGACGGGAGGAAAAGGGGGTTGGAATGAAAAGGGGAAGAACATGGTGAGACAGAAGGAAAGGTGGAAGAACAGAGGGAGACAGGAGAAGGTGGGGAAACAGAAAATAAAGTAAACACCTACACAATTGCTAGTGACTCGCAAAGAGAGAGAGAGAGCGCTGTGTTATTTTATTATTTAACACTATAAGAATTTTTTTTCAGTTAAACTTACCCATGCCTGTCTTTGCTGGGTCATTTTGATGCCCCTGATTTCAGAGGCAGAAGACCAGTGTCCTGCATTATCACCCCATGATTCTCACTTGGGAGATGGAATGACTGGGGGGTGAGTCTGTCTCCCGCGGTTCCTACATCACGGGGGAGGCTAGCTTCAGGGGGTGTGGGTCAGAGGGGGCAGGTAGACAGCGGGGTATGCAATGGAGGCAGAGGCTGGCAACATTCACTGGTTACCACAGCGCAGGGTTAAGGAGGGGGGGAGGCTAGATCAGCACACGCTGCGGTGAGGGAAGGCTGGCTACACTGCGGAGGGTAGCTACAGTGGAGAAGGCTGGCAGCACTTATGTGACTGCAGGGCTGGCCAGATCAGCAAACGCTGAGGGGAGGGGGGCTGGCTGCACTGCGCAGGGAGAGGAGGTTTGAGTGGCGGACGGAGGAGGCTGGCTTCACTTACTGACTGTAGCTGCTCACACTGCAAGCATCACAGGGGTGGAGAGTGAGATGATTGGAGGAGAGGAGTGACAGAGCAGGAAGTGGCGCTGCGCTGCAGTGGTGAGTGGTTCACCGGGCTGAGCGGGCTCCCAGCTGAAGGACAGTAACTCCACTTCTGACTTCCCCTGCATAGTAGAGGAAGGGTTATGACCATGCTGCTGCTGCTGTCCTGCCTGTGGGTGTGTCCTCTCCTGGCCCATGCAAACATCAACAGTTCAACACAGCGCAGCAGGTAATCTCCAGGGCCGGATTTCAGGGGGGCCCGACCACGGGCCCTTTGAGACCCGACGGGCCCTAGGCGGGCGCCTAGGTTACCTAATGGTAAATCCGGCCCTGGTTCCGACCCATATATAGAATAGATTATACCTACATGTGATGCATATAGCTTATTTAATGTATCTGTGTTTGGTGGAGTTGTTTTGAAAAAACACTTGGCATTATTACATTTTACAGACTAAAATATGGGAATCCTTGGTAGTCTTCAATCCTATGGGTACTAATGAAGATCTCTTTGGCTTATGCAGTATATATAGAAATGAGAGAGAATGTCACACCAGGCAAAAAAACAAAAATCCTGAGGTCTTTAAAAAGTATGTCTGTGCTGTGCCTAATGCTTCATCCATGCATGTGCAGTCTTTGTCGGAGAGAGTGTAGCCAGCAGACTTTGTCCCGTATTCAATTAGACGCGAAATGCCGAGATCCGCAAAAAAGTATCGCCGATTGCGTCTTTTCGCCTGTCGGAAACTTATCTCCGTATTCAATTCCACCCGCTTTTCACGTACATGGAAAATCATTGCAATGTAATAGGCAAAAAAGATTTGCCTCTGCATAGCAGGAGAAAAGAAGTGCAACATTTTTATTTTGGGGTGCAAAGGTGGGGAAAACCACTCAGAACCCTTGGGACAGCCCCCAAAAGGATAACTGCGGCCAAAAGACGCGATGTAGGCGAAAAGTCCGGCAAGCTTGAACTTTATCGCGGGTGCGAAACTAATTGAATACCGCCCTTTGTTGGGAATTGTGCAGAAAGCATGGAAAGGGTAAAGCTGGGTACACACCATATGATGTAAGTATACATCGCACTCACCGTACACACTGCATGATCTGGTGTATGACAGTGCGATGTATCGTTACACACTATATTTCATGCCATCGTCCCATCGGCCGTGCAAAACAGCAGATGGGACAATTCGTGAATGACAGATCGGGCGTACGCAGTATACGATGTGTACAATATATTGCATGATAAATAATATAGTGTGTACCAAGCTTAACAAGTGGTCTTTGGCGTGTGGAAAAGAGTAGTCTACTTTTACCTTTCCCTGGAAGTCTAACATTCTGATGTTTCTGTTGGTTATAGTTTAATCTTGCTTCACTTATTGAACTATAGTGTTCACAGTTTTTGAAAAAGCTAAAAAGGTACACTAACCTTATAAATATGCAACTAAAATACATTTTCTGTACTGTTATTTATATTTATGCCTTTTGTCTCACAGTGCACAAATGATGACAAATGTTTTACTGTGGATCCTGAGGATTTATTTCTTGTGCCAGGAGAAGAACAAGTAGTTGCCATTAAATTCACTCCTCAATACTCAAAAACAAAACAGAGGTACTGTTTTGTTTTGTTTTTGTTTGTTTTTTTATTGGTATTTGACAATTAATTTTTGATTGTTTTTGAAGCGAATAATCACATTGTAACTGCTTTTTCTTTCCAGCTTTGTGAAAATAATGGTGCAGCCCTCGGGTCCACAGTATGAAGTTACATTATTAGGAGTGGCAGACCTGGCAGCCAACAAGAATTCCATGAACGCAAATCCAACTTATTCTGATGTTCCTCCAATTCTTTCCAACCGGCAGTTCATGTCATGGGGAGGAGTTGGATTTGGAAGGACTGTGTATGTATTGCTTAACTTCTAATATTTATTTATTAAAGCTGTGCAGTTGCCCACTGAAAATAATGTACTCCCCTAGTTGGAGCCCCTGGGGCAGCAGTTCTCCTCTGCTCCTTTCCTCTCACAGCCCTGACAAAAACTAGTGTGAGCTTGGGTCAAATATAGGCGGCAGTACCAATTATTTTTATTTATTTCTGAACAGTTTCTTATATAGCGCAACATATTCCGTTGTGCTTTACAATTGTAAACATTAAGAGAACAAAACTGGGTAATAACAGACAGATATATAGGTAGGAAGGCCTTGCTCGCAAGCTTACAATCTATATAATTTTACCAATTACAATCTCCTTGTGATTGGTCCTTCCACCCTACACTCTCTGCCACCATGTTAAATCGGCAAAGTTCATTGATTTGCTAATTCTGTAATAAAGAATCCTAGATGAACAGCTGCATGGTGCAGTCCCATGGACTCTAGTTAGGAGCATATTAGTAACATTTTACAGCAGGTGGCTGGTGCAGCTTTTAATCATATCTAATTAAATCCCATTCATGTAAAATTGCAAAGTAAATAATTTTAAGAAAATTGTGCCCTCAAATATGGGCCTGTGTATTTCAGTATGTATGATTTTGTTAACACATTATTAAAACCTATGCTTAACCAATGGTTTGCGCTCATCCTTTTGTATTCAGTCAAGAGATATAGATTGTACTTGGTCCGGCACTGCTTGCTGGGTGCCCTCCAAATTGGCAGTATAACCCGCTGCCGATCATATGCAATGTAGGACGGTGGCTGACTTAAGTGTTTATTTTGGGGTGCTGCTATCCTACATTGTGTATATGTGTATGTATACACACTTTCAGAACTTTATTTCTCCTTTTTCTCAGGCAGCAGAAGTTAATATTAAGAAACACTTCAACAGCAGCAAGCCAGCATCTGCGCCTTTTAATAAGGGGACAGGATCAAGACTGCTTTCAGGTAAGTTTTTTTTTTTTTTTTTTCTAATCCCACTTCTGTGTGATTTACATATTAATGAGACAATCAATCTCCACTTAAAGTAATTATTTTTCTTTTGTATGCTTTATTTAAAATTGATTATTTACAAAGGGTAACATTCTTAATTCTTCCTAAGTTTGCATAATGTAAAATGACACAAACATTTAATAATAAAATATTAATGCTAATTAATAGATTGGAACTATTTTAAAATGCTTTTTGGATACCACATCAACCCAGTTACATTTTACAATTATGCCTGGGCTTTGAAGCACCACCAGTGGACTACTAAAATACTGGAAAGTGTTTATTGTAGCAAGCTGGCTTTAGGTCCAAATAAGGCACAGCAGGAGCAGGGCCGGATTAACAATGGGGCGGATGGAGCTACAGCTCCAGGCCCCCTTGTCAAAATAGGCCCACAGCATCTTGTGCTGTTGACTGTTGTAGCCAGGATTTTTTTTTACCTGCCACAGCAGGCTGCGAGTAGGCGTCCAAAGCCCCGCCCCCCTGATCGCGGGCCGCGAGCGCCCCCCCTCAAGCAGGCTTCGCGTGGCTGTCCCATCTGATGCCCCTCCCCCCGCGGCAGATCACACCAGGAAGGGGGCGTCAGGGCACTCCCCCCATCCCCCCCAGCAGGCTGCGAGTGGCCGCCTTCAGTGGCTGTCAGATGCTCCGCCCCTCCCCCTGCTGCGGATCACACCAGGAAGGGAGGAATCAAGGCTGGAGCATGGCTTGGCGGGCAGTGTCAACAGTCTGACTGGTCATCACGAATTACTCCCGGGAGCTCCTATGCCAGACTATCGTCACTGCGCTGCCAGCTGCGCGCACACCCAGCAGATGAACATGCTAGGAGAGAGACAAGAATGGAAATAAGGATGAATGAAGGTACTGGGGAGGTGGGGAGGCCTGTTTAACATCACATAAACTGTCACCTAAGGATACAATGAAACATGCAGTTTTAGGATATCTATTTTATGTTTGTTTTTTATATATTTAACATCATTTTGCATTTATTTATT
Source organism: Taudactylus pleione (assembly GCA_031769625.1). Taxonomy (NCBI): domain Eukaryota; kingdom Metazoa; phylum Chordata; class Amphibia; order Anura; family Myobatrachidae; genus Taudactylus; species Taudactylus pleione. The sequence continues at coordinate 41,871,903 of JAUIMM010000092.1, forward strand.
TATAGTAGAGGATTGAGAGGTGCAATCAACTACCATTAGTTTATATTGTGTGAATTACTATGTAAGATACAGGCCTTTTTCCCTCTAAACTAAGGATCTATTTGTATAATAGCCTTTGATGTCAGTCCAGGGCACACACAGTGTTATGCTGCCCATCCACTAGGCGATTTTGACAGGCGATTGCACGATAACGACGTCGTTATCGTGCAACCGCTCGGTAATCTCTTTCAAATCGGGCAGTAAAAGGTTAAAAACGACCAGCGATGCGCGCGCCCGCTGGTCATTTTTAACATCAATCATCGCCTAAACATGACGGTCAACCTGACGACCGCCGTCAGGTTGCCATGTTCGGGGATGATTGATCTGCATACACTGAACGTCTGAATGTTCAGTGTATGCACTTCATCCCACGGGAGACGACGACATGTTTATGATGTCATAATCGTACTGTCGTCCCCGCATCTTGTAGTGGATGGGCAGCATTACACACAGCACAAGCAATGGGGTGCAGGATCCCGCATGGAGATGCAGTCAATATCCTGGCTGCGGGGTTTCCCAGGGTCAGAATGCCGATGCTGGAATCCCGACACCCGTCAGAATCCTGGCGCTGGCAACCCGACCTCTGGAATCCCGAAGGTAAGTAGCGGAGCTAGGGGGAGGGTTAGGGTTAGGCACTAAGGGGGAAGGGTTAGGTTTAGTGTGCAGGGAGGTTAGGTTTAGACACTAGGGGTAGTTAGGTTCAGGCACTGGGGAGGGGTAGGGAGAGGGTTAGGATACAGACCGACAGGTGTCGGTATCCTAACCCTTTCAGGATGCTGGCGTCGGGATTCTGACCGCTGGGATCCTGAACGCCGGCATCCCATACCCATCACCAAGCATCTCCCACCTTAAACTACCCCCCTCCTCTTTCCATAGAAGGTGCTGCAAAGAGAGCTGTGACAAAAAAAAACTTGCATTGCCAGAATAAAACTTAATAAAAATATGAATCATTGAGACAAGTAACCCCTAACACACAAGCTATTCCATCACACTGACTATTTACAGTGCAGGAAAGCAAACAGGTTTTTATTCTCATTTTGTTTTGTTTGTGAACCAATATGTCTTTTATTTCACTAATTTTAAATATCAAATATAACAGAATATTGTCCCTAATTGAAGTTTCCAGTGTGTTTTTGAGTGCCAAAATAAGAAATCAGATTATTTTATAAAACAGATTTCAATGCGCGTGATAATTTTTCTGTGCCCTGTGCGCCATTAACCCTAGATATGCCTGTGTGTGCAACGTCACATTGGTGTCAACACACCACCAATCCCTGAAGCAGCCATGTCTGCCTAGTGAGCACACCCACTACTCTGTGAAGGTGGCCTGGCTGGGTGACTGATCCTCCTGAGGTGTTAGTATTGCTGGCTGTCTGGCTTCTGCTAATTGATCGAGCCAACAATGTTGTTGCCTGCTGGCTGCTGTGAACGATGATTACTGTTATACAGGCACTGACAAGATTTCAATTTGCCGATTTCATTAATACTGAGACACGTCCACTTTCTGTTTCTTGCGGCGGGTCAGTACCATTGGCACTACAGAATCAGGGCCCAATTGACTCTGTTTTGTATCTCACTATGGTTTCTAGATCTAACATCTCAGTATAGGGGGAATTAAATTCAACACGATGATGAATAGCCGCAGGAGGGAGCTCCTGCAGCTATTCAATTCAATGCGCTGTGTGCCTTGTCGGGAAGCAGATAAATCAGAGAATGCCGGTTCTCCAACTAAAGTGCCGGGTGCGCAGCTATTAGCGCCATGATAACCGGCAAACAGCTGCGCGCCCAGGCACTTTTTTCGAATTTCATCTCGCATCCCCAGGACCTAACCCTAAACTTCCCAGTGGTGCCTAACCCTAAGCTCCCCCCCCCCCCCTTCCCCCTGTGGCTAACAGCTAAGAGCACCCTGCTTACCTTCGATCTGAATGCCGTCTGTCAGGATTCCGGTGTCAATGTGCAGGCTGGCTTTGGGATTTAGCCGCCTATGTTTAGTCCTGGGTTGGGATTACGACGCCGGGATTTCAACAGACGGAATCCCGGTCTTCTGTGTTTTGACTACATCCCCCAACCACAGTTCTGAACGCACCTCTTGCGGCGGCACACAATAGGCCTTTCATAAATTTCAGCTCCAGGCCCCTGTGGACCTTAATCTGGCACTGAGCAGGAGACAAAGGCCATATGGTGGTGTTTGGGGGGACGATGGCAAGATGTAAATGTGCAGCCAGATGCAACATGTGTTACTGCCTTTGAAGGCAGCTGCTGCCCTACTATGCCCACAGTCCGCCACTGGGATTTCTTTTGTTTCCTCCCAGAACTGTAAAATCCAGTTTCCTGGTCGGAAGTCTTGGTCGTCCTGGAAACCGGTATTTGTCAAGCCCTGTCCTAGACCAATACTAGCTCCTCCTTCAGTTAATAAAGCTGTTTTTAAATGGTTACAGCAGCTTTTTGAGGATCTTCAGTGATGCAGCTTTGAATATTGCCCTGATCACGTCCAGTATTTCAGCTTCCATTGTAGCAGTTGTCCGTCTCAATGTATTCCAGGCTGACCTGGAATCCCTTTTGATTGCAGGCAATATCCTCTTTTTGGTCCAGAGCTGGACAAATGACAAGTCAGCTGAGGAGTTCCTTCCTCCCTAATCAATGTTTCTAAGTTTGAAAGCTTCCAAATTTTGAGCCTTCCGTTCTTCTGTCAGGAATGGGGGTTCTGGACTTCCCGGGAGCAGGGGTGTATCTATAATGTGTGCGGGGTGTGCGGTGCACACGGGCCCCGCATCACGCTCTGCACCCATATTATTTAAAACTTATATCGCCGAGGTCCCGCACCGGGTGTCAGCGCTGTGCAAAAGCCGGAAAAATGGCCACCGCAGTAGACTCCGGGCACACTCTAGTACCCAGAGTCTACTAATGCTACGGTGGCCGGCCAGTCATTTCAGTCGACTGCCAGCCGCCAGGAACAGAGGAGGGGGCCCCGGTTGGGTAATGCACTAGGGCCCCCTCCTCTCTAAAGACGCCCCTGCCATGGAGAGAACCTGTTATGTCCTTCTGTGTTCCAACCCTCCCGAGCTACCAGTGAGCAAGTATGTAGCTCTTCCTCATAGATAATAGGTGTAGCAACTACAGCAGGGGTTCTCAACCACAGTGCTCGAGGCACACTAACAGTCCAGGTTTTAAGGATAGCCATACTTGAGCACAGGTGTCTTAATTAGTACTTCAGTTATTTTGATTTAACCATCTGTGCCTAAGCATGGACATCATTAAAACCTGAACTGTTAGTGTGCCTTGAGGACTGAGGTTGGGAACACTGAACTACAGACTGCGGAGAAAGAGATGATGGTAACTGCAGGAGTCAATAGGATCAGCTCATGTGACTCTGTAGGATAGTGCTGATTGGGTGAGTATAGATGTTATGCGCCAGGACAGTACTGAGACTGAACTTGAGAGATGTGCACTGTAACCGGACTGGGCAAGGGCCCCGGAATGTAGCACAAGCTGGGGCCGGATAGGACCAGACTATAGGAAACTGGAGCCATATTGGAACCACTGCAGGAATCTGCAGGTGGACCGAAGACAGCTAGTTAGGGAGCAGGAGCCTTGGACGTCTAGCAGCGACGAAGCTCAGGCACAGTGTGCTGTCAGAGAAAGTTGTTTATACCCTGGGTCACGAGGTGATTGGCCGATGCGGTGATGTGGACATTAGGCTGGCTGCCATTGGAGAATAGCGGTCAGCTGACCTAAACCACTATGGCGGCGGCAACACCCCTGGAGCTCCGGGTCCCAGAGACCACCACCACGCTGGGAGCCCGCCAACAGCGCACAGTACTGAGTCCTTCCAGGCCCGGGAAACCGCCAGGACAGAGCAGCACGGCGCTGGCACTGAGGGTTGAGGGTAAGGACGATTCCCGACATCTTCTGGTAAAGGCAGATGGATTTATTTTAGAAGTTAATTCTATGCTTTCCATGGAAGACACTGAAAGTGACGCCAGGCTTGTTTGAGTAAAAGACCTTCAACCAGACCTTCTGACAAACAATAGTTTTGTCGGTCACTTCTAATATTCAGGAATCTTTATTTTAGTTCTAATTCGGGTTTTTGGGTTAGAGGATTCCCAGATTGTTTACCTTCTGAAGCCCTCTCCCAGAAGGTCTTTCACCATAGGTCTTAAGGACATCACAAATGTATACTTAAATTTTCCAGTCTTGGAAGTAAGGATTCTGGATTTCAACCTCTATATGCACCTACCTATACCTTCTAAACCCATCCTATAAACCTCTAAAATTGACGCTATTTGCGTACGCAGTCATACAGTAAAATAAAGACTTTGTGCTTTGGAACACATGTTCAAGGTCTAAAGTATTATTCAAGTAAAGTACAGTCAGTTACACGCTGTGATCTAAGTACAATTTAGCGCAAAGAATTATACAGACCCAAGATAGTCATACATACGCACGCGCTCTGGGACCACATTCCGGCATCAGTAAGAGAACAAAGAGTTTGTTGCTGATCCCATTGGTTCCCAGTGTGGGTGCATTTGTTACAGGGCATTTAACAGGTTGGTTCAAATGGACACAGAACAGCCTCTAACAGCTTGTTGCCTCCTCTATTTCCCCTGCAAGCTAATCTAGGCTGTTGGTTTAACAAAATACATTTTGGTGCTTAATATCTCTACGGTCCATAAGTTGAGAATGCATGTTGTGATCTTCACACCGATGATACCGGGAAGCTGTGGATAAAGTGCGGATCAGTATAATATTAAATACTGCTTAGTTATCACGTATTAAACCTTAGATGCCAAAATAGTCTTTATTTCACAGCATTTGTAATAAATGAATAAAACTTGGATCTTTTACTTTAAGCTATGGAACCTTTTGTGTAAGTGTGCTTTATGTAAGTGTGCTTTATGTAAGTATTAGGGATATGAGAAAAGGCGCTAGTTGGGTTTATCTGATTTGGGGCAGATGTGCACGCATGCAGCTAATAAACAGCGTTTGCATGCAGGATATTGTGCATTCGCTACTAAGCGTCATGTTAGCAGCGCAACTGTGCGTAATGTGCGGTTTTTATGCATGAGATTCTATCTATCTATGGTGGACTTATATATATATATATATATATATATATATATATAATATATACACACACACATATCTCATTCCTTACTTACAGTTCAAACTGCAATGCAAATGTGAGACTAAAACCTGTTTAGGATTCAGACAAATTCAATTGTGTAGATCAATGTCTGGGTTCTAAAACATTGCCATCTGTACTTAGCCCGTGAGTTGTAACTTAAGATGGCGCTGGTCGCAAAATGGCGTCTTGCAGATTCTTATTTTTAAGATGGCGTCCAGCTGCCATTCGCAAGATGGCATCGTGCACGCTAATTTTTATGCTGAATCCGTCTCAGCCACTAATCCAGCTTCGACAGTAGGACACCACTGCTTTCACAGATTCACTGAAAAAATATAGCAATTCAGACGCCGTTTTTTTCTTTTATGAATCCATTCAGTAGTACAATAATGTTACACTATTTTTATCTAGAGGCACAACAAGCCTCCAAAAAGCAAAAAACTAAAGTGACACAGCACTATATATCGCGAATTGTAAACTCTCCAATAAACTGCACACATAATTATACGTGTTCAGTAAATAATGTGTCTTTCAAATTTATAACAATACACGAATGTAAAAAAAAAAAAAAATCTTTGCTTTTCTTTGATTATTTAAATGTAACAAAGACTGGAATAAATAGCCCCATCAATCAGCAGAATGCTCGTAAAGAAGCGTCCTCCTAAAAATCCATTAAACAGTCTGTGTATTCAGTTGAAACCCTAACCCTTCCCCCTATACCCCACCCACAGCCTGAGGGTAACTCAGTTTAGTTTGTGTCCGGCAGCAGCTGGTTCACCATTTTAACAGTGGGGCTGATATTAAGCAGTCCAAGCTTATTTTTATGATTTTATTTTCATTTTACTGCTGAGCAGCAGCACGAGACAGTCCTTTGGACGTCCGCACTGCAGCTCAATCACCCCTCCGCAGTTCCCTGACACCAGCCCTCGGCTAGGTACTCCCGGCGGGGCTCTGAGGGGAACCTAGCTAGCAAGGCTCTCCGGACCCCAGACTGCAGCTGTGACTCAAGGTTACTGGTACAGAAACCAAATGGGTTTCATAGTCTTATCCTGAATCTGAAGTCTCTCAACAGATTAATTGATGTGCCCAAATTCCGTATGGAAACCCCACTGGCAATTCATCCTGGAGATTTCATGGTCTCCCTGGACATACAGGATGCGTATCTGCATGCTCCGATTGCACAATCCCACCAAAGATTTTTAAAACCAAAGATTTTTAAGATTGGCGATAGATCAGCAACATTACCAATTTCAGGCGCTACTCTTCAGGCTGGCCACAGCCCCTCGGGTATTTTACCAAAATAATGGCAGTGATGTAGGCTCAACTCAGATGACAAGGAGTCAGGATACTGCCATACGCAGATGACCATTGTCTGTTTACAGGAGCACGGCTGGGTAATAAATTGGAAAAAGTCTTCTCTTTCTCCAACTCAGTGGATTGTGCACTTGGGCGCGCTGCTGGACTCTCTGGGCCAGAGGACAAGATTGCGGCACTACAGTCTCGTGTGCGCAGTCTACTCTGCAAACAGTGTCAGTTCACCTGGCAATGCAGGTGCTGGGCTTCATGGTATCCACATTCGATATGGTGGCATATGCCCAGTTCCACTCAGGTCCCTGCAGCTATGGAATCTGTCTCATTGGGATGGTCAGTATCATCGAATAAAGTCTCAGATGATCTGCATCTCGCCAGAGGCTCGGCTCTCCCTTGTTTAGTGGCTGGAGACGACTCATTCAGACTCTGGTCGTTCGTTATGGATCCTAGATTGGGTTCTCCTCACCACGGATGCAAGTCTGCGAGGATGGGGAGCGACACCTCTCAGGGAAGGTGGACGACTCCGGAAAGTCGCCTACCGATAAATATCTTGGAGCTTCGTGCAGTGCACAGAGCGCTTGGTCTGGCGCAAGACCTTCTTCACGACAGGCCTGTCCAGATTCAGTCCGACAACGCGACTACAGTGGCCTACATCAACCATCAAGGAGGCACATGAAGTCCGGCAGCCATGTGGGAAGTGGCATTCTGACCACAGCAGAATATTTGCCATCTTCCAGCTATCTCGGCAATATTCATCCCAGGAGTCCTCAACTGGGAAGCAGACTTCCTAGATCGTCAGGACATACATGCCAGAGAATGGGCTTTTCATCCAGACGTCTTTCAACTCCTGGTGGACAGGTGGGAACTACCAGACGAAGACCTCATGGCGTCACGACACAACCACAAGGTCCCCAGGTGCGGCTCCAGAATGAGGGACCCCTCAGCTGCTTTCGTGGACGCTCTGGCGGTGAGGTGGAACTTCAGGTTGGCATACTGGTTTCCTCCGATGTCTTTCCTCCCAAGTGTCATCAGAAAGTTTAAGCAGGGAGGCGGCAGGTTAATACTAATAGCTCCTGCCTGGCCCAGGAGACATTGGTTCTACGATCTGACATGTCTTTCCATACACAGGCCACTTCCACTGCCTCTACGACTGTATTTGCTAATTTTGGATTTACCTCGGCTGGCTTTGACAGTGTGGCTATTGAGGCTTCCGTCTTAAAGGCCAAAGGTTTCTCTGCTTCTATGATCCAGACGATGATGAGGGCAAGGAAGCCGGCTTCAGCCCGCATCTATCACAGGTTTTGGCATTCATATTTTTGTTGGTGTTCCCACTGAAAATATGACCCTAAGGTTTTCAAGGTTTCAACAGTACTTGCTTTTTTGCAGGCTGGGTTAGACTTAGGTCTGCGCCTGACTACCTTGAAGATTCAGATTTCTGCCTTGTCAGTTTTGTTCCAGCGCAGAATTGCGCCCCTGGCAGATGTAAGAACATTTTTCAGCACATTCTACTCGGTCTATCACACCGTCGTGGGTGGTTAGACATGGCGCCTCAGCTGAACAGCTGTGCAAAGCAGCCACTTTGACTTCTGTCCATACCTTTATCAAATTATATGCATTTGATCCTTTTGCCTCCCAGGATGCTTCCTTTGGGCGGCGGATTCTCCTCTCTGCTCAGGAGCATCCCCACCCTTAAGGGAACTGCTTTAGGATGTGCCAAAGGTTGATTTTCTTCTTCAGGGTCCACAGAATCTGAGTTATGGTATAACATACCTTAGATAACTTTTTTCCTCTTCGAGGTCCATAGGGTCCACAGAGCACCCACCCTTACTCACCTGGCTTCAGTTGGGATCTGTTCTTTGCTTTTTTGTATCACTGATTCCCTCTTCGTATTTTGAGTGTTTCTTGGGTACATTGTACTTCCTTCTCCACTTTCTGTCTCTTGCCGTTAGGCTTGTTTACAAACTGAATGCCTGTGGCTGGAGGCGGAGTATATAGGGAGGAGGACCAGTGAATGCTGGGAGCTTTAAAGCTGTAGCTGTTTGGTGCAATGGATCTCCCCAAGGTACTGTTGATTCTGTGGAACCTATGGACCTCGACAAAAAAGTTATGAGGTATGTTATACCATGACTCTGATTTTCTGTAAGCTTATACCTTTCCCATTATTCTACTATAACCATGGCATACTAAAGTATAGGGGGTTCATTGTACCTCACATCTCCCTATATTTGTAAGGGCTATCACATGCTGTTGCGCACTACACTGTGCCATATTGCACATACATCTGAGTTGCTCACTGCACTGTCAGATTGTGTTACACATTATTTTTGCAGCTATGCAGAGGCAAGAATAACAAGCAACCAGTTGCTCCCCCACTTGTGTCTTGTAAGTCCTGCTTAGCAGGCTTCGCTTCAGAGGACCTCATTCAGGATGGTCTTTGTGCATCTTGTTATACTGCCACAGGCCCATCAGACCCGTTGTCCTCTCCCCAGGACTACTGGACTACTTTTTGACGGGTGCTGGCAAAAGTTGCGGACCACCTAACGATCCCTGTGGTAGCTCCCCCTATGGGATGGCCACAGCAGGTACTCCCTGCAATTCCTCCATGGGTAGACGTACTTTCTACCTCAGTGCAGAGTCTGACGGATGCCTCTACAGCCTTTCAACAAATGCTGCAAAAGGAGAGACCCTTATCTAGTAAACCTACTAAGCGTGCTGTGTTATTTCACAGTCCACCCAGCTATCAGATTCTGAATTAGGTCTGCATCTTCTGCCTCCCCAGATGATATCTCACTCTGACTCCCCCCATGGGATGAGGAACCATCATCTAAATTGAATATACCTGCACTTATGAGAGCAGTAAAATCTGTTCTTCAAATAGAAGAGTCAGAACCTGCTCCTAAGGCAAAAGAGGAAGAGAAGCTGACTCCTTAGCTCCTAGGCCCAAATTTCCATTACACTCATCCTGGATCATAAGTCTGGACTTTACGCTGGAATATTGTTGGGAACTTACCTCTCCACGTTCCGGGAGATCTTCGGCCTGCCTGCCTTTTGTGGCTGATGAGTTACAGGCGTTGGCCATTTCCTCCTGCAGTGACTCCTCGTCGCGGGTGCCATCTTGGATCCAGCTTTAGCGGCTGAGGCGGCTCCTGACTGTCTGTGTTCTGGATATGTGGTAAATCCTGTCCCTGGCCAGCTACGGCTCTGTGAACTTTTGCAGTCCTGCAACTCACGGCTCTGGTCGCTATCTTGGTGCGTTGCTTCATGTTGGTAACAATCCCCGGGCTGAAGGTACATCTATTGTTCTATTTAGTCTACACTCTCCAGAGTGGAAGTGCGATAACGGAGTCTGCTGCTGTGACTTATTCTCGGGTTCTTCACTGCCTCCTTACCCGGTCTTCTGGCCCCTGAGACTTCCTATATTATGTTTTGGGATCATCTCCTGGACATTTTGTACTATCCAAATCTACTAATTTGATACCTATTTAGTATCTTCTTCTGTAGGTGTACCATTTTTTGATTATTATGGATCATCTCCTCACTGCTATTGTTGATTCCGGGGGAGCCTCGTAGCTCGACTAGCGAGTCTGCATGATGCGTTCTTTTTTCCATGTTATGACTTACCGTATACCGAGACTCTGCTCGCCTGTTATGGAGACATGCATTCCCACCCTGGAGGGTAGTGATACTCCTGTTGTTGATCCGACATCAACTGAAGCCATTGCCGGCTGCTCTGCTAATATTTTATCTCCCTCTCTGCTCTCTGACTCTGTAGGCCTCATTTTATCCTCAAAGGCTCAATCATATCTTCCATAGAGGTTGAAATTACATCCAAGGCCAATGAATTCTCAGTATATGGGAACTTTGAATCTGTGTTGCCTCTCCAAAAAGCCCAACTATTTGCTTTACAGGATGTGCTGCACATTCTAGATTCAACATTTCAGTATTATATGTACTTTTTGCTTTGTGTATGGATGGGCTGGTCCGAGCCCCTTTTTTTTTTTTTTTTTTTTTTTTTTACTTCTTTAAAATTTTTCAAGATTCTGAGGCTTGGCCTGACTAGTATTCTGCAGTCCAATGTGTTTGTCGCATTTTTTTATGCCTTTCAAATGTCTATAGTCTTATGTCACAAATGTACCTTATTTTGTTTCAATATGGGAGGCATTTTATTCCTTCTTATGTCTGGGAGCCGGGTTATGCCTGACATATAGTCATTTAGTATTTTGCCCCTGTCAATTATCCTGTGTAATTATTTTATTTTTTTTTATTTGGGCTGGGTGGTGGCAAGAGTTTTATTCTGGTGTGTAACTGCTATGTCGATCCTTGTTTTTCGGTTTTACTGAAGGGGGGAGGGTTTTATGATTTAATTTATTTTGGAGGCCTGTTGTGAGTTGGAGTTTGTTTCCACTAGCTTAGGGTCATCTAGTTTTTTGCCCCTGTTATATATTATTTTTTTTGAGGGGGGGGGGGATTTAGGTATTTAGATAGGTTAGATTAGTTGGAGTGGGATAGGGGATTCGGGGATCCAGGTATACCTACATTGGGGTTAGGTCATACAGGGTGGAGGGTTAAGGGGTGGGTTGATTTGGGATTTTTTGGGGGGGGTTTATTTATATATTATTTAAATTGTGTTTACATTTATATGTCGGCAGGCGTGGAATTGTTTTTCTTTTCAAATTTTACCGTATTTATCCTGATATGTGGTATTTTTTGAAGACTATTTACTGTTTAGATAGTATGTCTGTTTATATAGCCTATCTCATATAGTCTTAGATGGCGCCTATGGGTCCGCGTTTCAGTATCCGTAGGGTTTGTGATAGATATGGTCTATACGTTTGCTATTTACTATGTTTTATGTTTTGTTTTTTGTTTTTTTCTTTATGTATCACTTGATCTGCTTGTTTATTATGTGATCTATATTTTATGTCTGCCGACTTTACTATTATATTATTGTAATTTTTGTTATTTTGTTTGGGGTTGTGTTTCAAAAACTCAATAAAAATGATAAGATTTTTTAAAAAAAATGGGAAGTTCCCCCAGCAGTGGCACGTCTGGTCAAGAATGCTACCTTACCTATCCATACTGCAACCTCCTTGAAGGAGACTATGGATCGAAGGATGGATGCTTGTCTAAAATCTATATACTCTCTTAAAGGAGCTATTACTCGTCCTGTTAGGGCTACGTCCTTGGTGACAAAGCCATTGACAATTGGGCAGAGGCTCTAGAAGAGACGTTTCCCTCTGATGCTTCGAGGGAACAGCTGCCCTACATATCTCCACGTTAGAGATGCAGCCTCCTATTTGGGTGAAGCAGCTTTGGATACGGCTCTCCTAGCTTCCAAGGCATCTGCCACTTCTGTAGTAACCTGCCGTATTGTTTGGGCTCCGCTCATGGAAGGCAGATTCTGACTCTAAAAGGCATTAGAGGCTCTGCCTTATTCTGGGAATATTCTGTTCTTTCGTCCTCAAAGAAAAGCTAAAGGTCAGTTCTTTCCAAGGCATCAACTAAAGGCCTTCAAGCCTAGGACCAAACAGACCTGGGCTACTTGACGTCCACCTACCAAATCTGAGGATAAGACTTTAGCCTGACGGGGTGGGCCTCTCCCTGGGGGCTCTCAGGGTGGGAGGCCGACTTCTTTAATTCGCCCAGTTCTGGCGTCAGACAACATCAGATGCCTGGGTAAGGGAAGTGGTCTCCCACGGATATGCCCTCTCCTTCCTGAGGTGATCCCCTCAGCAGTTCTTTTGCATCGGCCTATCCCCAACCTCAAGTCTTTGAACAAGTGGATCAGGGTGTCCAGGTTTCTTATGGAAACCCTCCGCTCTATTATCCTGGCTATGGAGCCTGGAGACTTTATGGTGTCTCTGGACGTTCAGGACGCTTACCTACATGTACCTATAGCACCTTCTCATCAATAATATCTCTGGTTTCTTATACTACAGCAACATTACCAATTTCAGGCTCTGCCTTTTTGGCCTTTCAACGGCTCCTCGGTCTTTACCAAGATCATGGCAGTTATGGCAGCCTATCTTCGTTGTCAAGGGATCAGACTGATCCCATACTTAGACGATCTCTTGCTGTTTGCCAGCTCCCCAGAAATTCTTCACCACCATCTACAAGTAACCATTGCCTTTCTACAAATGCACGGTTGGCTGATTAATTGGAAAAAGTCTTTCTTGACACTTTCTCAAAGAATGGTACATCTGGGAGCCCTCTTGGACCCTCAGGTTCAGAGAATCTTCCTAACAGCAGACAAAATCTCTGTATTACAACACCGGGTGCGCAGACTACTCCAGTCACCGAGTGTCAATTCACTCTGCAATGCAGACCCTGGGATCCAGGGTGTCCACCTTCGACATGGTGGAGTTCGCTTAGTTTCACTCCAGGCTTATTAGCATTAGAACACTTTTAGTAATCCTTCCAGAAATCATGCCCTTATGTACACAAAGCCCATTCTGGGGACAACCTTGATACCATAACAAACACATTATACTAGGAAAGCAACTAACAATACACCAGAATACTGTGAGTGTTTTACATATAAATTGGGAATCCCTGTATATAGACAGGTATGGCTGTGGCAATTGAAATATAACCCAGACACTGATATGCACAATTGAATTTGTCTGAGTTAACAATGGTCAGAGGTTTTGCTTACCAGACACAGTGGCAACGACAATCAGCTGGGGGTTCCCACCCTGCTTGAAAGTGAACCTAGCTGTTTGTAACACCTTGCATTATAGATTTAAAAATGTTAGTAAGAAATGAGATAAAATATATATATATATATATATATATATATATATATATATTTTCCATCATATACAACCAGCTTCCGGCACTCATGAGGACAATCCATAATTGCTGGTCCGGGTGCCTTCCATAGTGTGTTTTCAAAGTCCAGAAACACACTAGCACATACACAGTCCAAAGGCGGCACTCCGTAGAAAAAATCACTCAACAGACTGAACTTGCAGCAATTATTATATTCCATCATAAATAGAATCTCATGCATAAACACCGCACATTACGCACAGTTGCGCTGCTAACATGATGCACATTAAGCGAATGCACAATATCCTACATGCGAAGGCTGTTTATTAGCTTCAAATTCTCTGGGGTGTTAGGCACTAGCGCTATAGTGTTTCTCACTTAGATTACGGGAGCTGCTGGGCACACGACTTGTCCAGACTCGTAGGTAAGTATCAGAAAAAAGGGGAGGTTGTGTCCAGCACTAACCTAAAGCGTGATGGCTTAGGTTGGTATGTGACCTGTACCCAGTACTAAATACTAAGTGTTCAGCATATGGGAAAAATTGAGGAAGGCCCACAGGCTGAAACGCGTTGTTCCACACTCGACAAGTGACCCCACATCGTTTTCAGGAGACGAACAGCAGCTTCACGCGGCACACAGTTTTCCCTGATTCATTGAACTCACTTGCCTCAGCAAGTGACGCTCTAGCAGTAGGAAGGTGATTCCCCAACCATCGGCTGAAGTAGACAATACGGGATGCGGTGAAGCTCCACCACGAAAGTGATCACCACCGGTAAAACCAGTAGTGCGGGACGCCGCCACTGGATACCCATATATACTTTCACTGTTCAGCACTGATTGTGAGGGGACGCATGATGCAGCTAATCATACGGAAGGTCACCCCTTAGCAAGGGCAGACCAAGTGCCCTCACCACATCTGCTCCACTGTACCTACATAAGACTCAATACGCACATACAGGAGGACAGTGTGTGAAGTATAAACAGAGATCCATCATTACCTATGCCATACACCCAGGCATAAGGTATTTTAACATAAGTGAGATCACAGACACACATCCGGGAGGTTGTCACGATTAGTGTTAAAAGGGAGACTTAGGCACTAAGTGCTATACGGAAAGTGACACCCTAAAGGAGTCCACTTATGTAACCTACAACCAGGGTGGTTTTACAAGGACATTATTTTGAACTGAGCTTATTGCCAGCTCAATCAACACTAGAGCAACTGGGCCACAGGTACACATAGGTGTAGCTCTACCCTATGGAAGAGGCACCCTAAAGGAGACATCTTACTTCACCTAGTAAGTGCCATACCAACAGGAACTATTGCCCATACTGTTGGGTTTTTTTATCACAACATCTTCATCTTTGTATTCATTTTAATCTATTTAGACGTATACCAACTCTGTTTGCCTCTCTTTTTCAATTTTTCCCATATGCTGAACACTTAGTATTTAATACTGGGTACAGGTCACATACCAACCTAAGCCATCACTCTTTAGGTTAGCGCTGGACACAACCTCCCCTTTTTTCTGCTGTTTATTAGCTGCACATCTGAGCCAAATCAGATAAACCTAACTAGCGTCTTTTCCCAAACCCCTAATACTTACATAATGCACACTCACATAAAAGGTTCCATAGCTTTAAAGTATAAGATCCAAGTTTTATACATTTATTACAAATGCTGTGAAATAAAGACTATTTTGGTGTCTAAGGTTTAATACGTGATAAGTAAGCAGTGTTTGGTATTGTATTGATCTGCATTTCCTCAACAGCTTCCCGGTACCATCGGTGAGAAGATCGCAACATGCATTCGCAACTTATGGACCGTAGAGACTTAAAGCACCAGAATGTACATTGTAAAACCAAAAGCCTAGATTTGCATGCAGGGGAAATAGAGGAGGCAACAAGGTGTTAGAGGCTGTTCTGTGTCCATTTGAACCAACCTGTTAAATGCCCTGTAACAGATGCACCCGCACTGGGAACCAATGGGATTAGCAACAAACCCCTCTTTTGTGTTGTCTGGGGTCACAACATACACATTTATACCCTCACAGAAACAGTCTGGAGTCTTCTTGCTGATTGACGGAGGTTTCTTGCTGATGCCGGTATCTGGTCCAGAGCGCGTGTGTAATGTATAACTGTATCTTGGGTCTGTATAATTCTTTGCGCTAAATTGTACTTAGATCACAGCGTGTAACTGACTGTACTGTACTTGAATAATACTTTGTGCTTTGGAAACACATGTTCAAGGTCTAAAGTCTTTATTTTACTTTAGGACTGCGTATGCAAATAGCGTAAATTTTAGAGGTTTATAAGCAGGGTTTAGAAGGTATAGGTAGGTGTGTATAGAGGTTGCAATTCAGTATCCTTAGTACAGTCCGACAATGCCACGGAAGTGGCCTACCTCAATCATCAAGGAGGCACTCAAATTCGGTCAGCAATGACAGAAGTGTCCCACATTCTCACATGGGCCAAACGCTACCTCCCAGCCATCTCCGTATTCATCACAGGAATTCTCAGTTGGTAAGCGGATTTCCTCATCCATCACGACGTGCATGCAGGAGAGTGGTGTCTACATCCAGCAGTTTTTCAACTCCTGGTGGACACATGGGGTCTACCGTATGTGGACCTCATGGCCTCAAGACACAACCACAAACTTCCAGTGTATGAAGCCAGGACAAGGGATCCCCACCGTGGCCTTCGTGGACGCATTATCTGCTAGGTGGACCTTCCATTTGGCGTACCTCTGCCCTCCAATATCCCCCCTTCCTTGGGTTCTTTGGAAGTTCAAACAGAAAGGGGGCACAGTCCTGTTGGTAGCTCCAACTTGGCCCAGACACCATTGGTACTCCGATCTTCAAAGTCTCTCAATAGAAACTCCTCTTTAACTTCCTCTTCGACCAGACCTGTTGTTGTTTCAGGGTCCCTGTTTACATCCGGACCTGACCTGCTTGTCTTTAACGGTTTGGCTCTTGAGACATCCCTCCTAAGGGCTAAAGGATTTTCTAGCTCTGTGCTCAAGACCATGCTCAAAGCATGTAAACTGACCTTGGCCATAATTGATCACCGAATATGGCATACATCTTTCCAGTGGTGTGCTCCTAGAAATGATGATCCTCACGTTTTTAAGGTTTCTGGATTACTTTGCCTTTCTTCAGGCTAGATTGGATCTTGGACTCTGGCATCTCTGAAAGTGCACGTCTCCGCTCTGTCCATCTGGTTCCAGAACAGAATTGCTCCTTTACCGGATGTTCACACCTTCCTATGAGGTGTTCTACGTATACAACCTCCCTTTGGCCCTCCTGTGGCATTTGTCAGTGGTTCTCCATGCACTTCAAGAACCTCCTTTCGAAAACCTGGAATTAGTGGATGTCAAATGGCAAACTGCGAAGGCTGTTTCTTCTGGCTATAGCATCTGCCCAAAGGGTTTCAGATTTAGGGGTGCTTCTGATGTCGCTCCCCCTTTTTAATCTTTCATCAGGACATGGCTGTTCTTAGAACGCGCTCTGGCATCCTTCTCAAGGTGGTTTCTCGTTTCCACCTTAATGAGGAAATTGTGCTCCCAGCCTTTCAATCACCAAACCTCTCGGCTGGTGATGCTTCTGTGGATGTGGTCTGTGTTCTGAAGATCTACGTGGACCGTACTAGTGCCATCAGGGAAACGGACTCCCTCTTCATCTTATGTGGATTCCATATAAAGGGATGGCCAGCTAACAAACAGTCTCTGGCCAGATGGCTACGAATTACTATCTCATAGGCTTATACTCAGACGGGCCTTCCTGTGCCGGCTACAGTATCTGCTCATTCTACTCGCTCTGTGGGTCCCTCGTGGTTAGCCCAGCGTGGCGCCTCTGCGGAATAGCTATGCAATGCAGCCATGTGGTCTTCTGTACACACCTTTCTTAGGTTCTATGCCTTTGATACATTTGCCTCAGGATGCTTCCTTTGGGTGCCGGGTTCTCCTCTCAGCTCAGGAGCGTCCCCGCCCTTGAACTGCTTTGGGACATCCCCATTGTCTCCCCTGTAGAGCCCTATGTTCCCTGAAGAAAAGAAGTAGAGTTATGATGAAATTTGCCCTTGTTAATTCTTTCTTTGGAAGTCCATAGGGTCCACAGGGCACCCTCCCTGACGTACCTGGCTTCTATGGGTTTCTTCTCTTGGTCACTTGTTTCCTTCTCTGTGTGAGATTGTGATTCTTCAGTGGACCAGTTTTCCTTCTCTCCAATCCTGCTCCTGCCTTGGGCTTGTTAACAAAACTAAGTTGCCCTCAGGCTGGGGGCAGGGTATAGGGGGAAAGGACCGGAGCATCCTGGGATTGAAAAGATTTGCTGTTAATGTCCAGTCCTCCAGGTCCCACCTACACCCTATTGCATCCCCTGTGGACCCTATGGACTTCGAAGAAGGAAAGTTAACAAGGGTAAGTTTTACCATAACTCCTCCTTTTATCGCAAAAGCAAAATGAGAAAAACATGAAAATAGTGCAGGGGTCCCTCAAATGGGCATCTTGGACAATCCTGAAAGTTGGTTTCACTAGTAATCCAAGCATCTGGTTGCTACATCTGTATGCTTCTGAGATAAATATGCACACCATCGGAGAGCGAACCTCAAGGATATATTAAAGTTGCACTAAAAGGGAAAAAGCTAACTCCAGGGGACATTTGAGAAGTGAATCTGCACACACAAAGAGTAAGACTTACCTTTATAGAAGTGTTCAAAAAATAAATCTCAAGAGGACTGTTATTTGTGCCACTGTGGGACATTATGTATTTTTATGCTTTTGTATGTAGGAGGAATTTGAAACCTCCTAAGTGTTCCATAGACTGCATTTAACTTAGAGGTGCAGGGGGTATTTCTTTTTTTCTGTGTTTCAAAAAATAGCAGTTAGGAGCTGATTGGTACTTTATCTACATCCACTTTATCGCTCGCCAAGGCTTAGTACTTAGGGCCTGATTAAGAGACGGACGCTCTGAACGAGCGCTCGCTCTGAATCAGGATGTTTTTTTTTTTTTTTGTTCGGCCTCCTGGCCGCTCGCATAGCTGTGGGTGACCACCCACAGCTATTGCGAGCGGCCAGGTTGATGGTCGCGATGGTCAAGACCATCGCGACCATCGGGCTTGCGACGAGACCCTTGTGGTAGGGTCTCGTGGCCGCAAGCCCCAGAGAGCTTCTGGCTCTA